>PVJS01049125.1:0-14780 GCA_004027185.1 Glis glis | reverse complement strand
GCTACACCCCCGGCCCAATTTTTTTATACTTTATTTTGAAACCGGGTCTCATGAAGTTGCGGAGGGCCTCACTAGGTAGAGAGAGAGAGAGAGACAGGGAGGGAGAGAGAGAGAGAGAGCGCTGAGGCTGGCCTCGAACCCGGATCCTCCAATCTCCGCCTCCCAAAGTACTGGGATTACAAGTGTGCGCCACCACAGCCGGCTCCTTATTCTCTTTTTGAAGGTGATAGCAACATGACAAAATAGAGAGTGTAATGGATTCAGGAGTGGTAAGACCTGGATTTGAGGGATATAGGTTTACTGATTTAATAAGTGTTAAAATGTCACAAACACTGCATAAAGTAGTATATAAGAGTGAGTTCATATTAAATGAGCCCACAGAAATGAGCAGTTATATAGGTCACATCTGCAGAAAGATAAAAATTTAGTCTCCCTTTGTATTAGGAGTATATGCTACAAGGTTGGTTTCAGCTGAACGGATTCACAGGTAAAGGATTTCATTGTTCTTTTCTTTTTCTCAACTCCTACCCCTTTCTTTACTCCTGCTACCCAGATCCTCCTACCAGCAAGACCCAACTCAGATCTGTCCTTACAAAATAACTCCACCTTCAAATCTCAAATCCTCTCCACAATTTAAGACGCAAACTCACGGCTTGATAAAGTACACCTCCCAGAGGATTTTTATTTTCAAATCTGAAAGAGTCTATTTTTTGAGTTGGTTTCAGCTACTGTGTCAGGAGATGGGGGGCGTTTTAGAAGAGGAGCCTTAATGTAGGGAAGGACCTTTTAGATTCCCTCAAATAGATGGTTATCTACTTGTGGGGACAGACCAAATCCTGAAATTATTTTACTTTTGCTTTAAAAAAACATTTTTTATCAACACCCACACGTTCATATAAACTCTCTGAGACACTTTGTTGGTATAGATTTTAAATGACAAGCTCAATTCGATACTCTGAAACACAGTTCTTGAGGAAGATGAGTTACAACAGTAGTCAGTACTTTCAAATGAGAGCAGAAATGACATTTCAGTAAAACTGGATGAACTTTTTATGCATGAGGTAACAATCCTTTCACCACTCGGTGGAATTACTTCAAGTCATGCAATAAATGACTATGACATGTTTGAAAGTGGCCCTAATTTTTTTAGGTGAGATTTCATGCCTATTTTATGTCAAGATACCAACAAGCTCCTGAGCTAACCTTACCATCAGTGGGTACTGGTGAGGATACCATGGTTTCTGAGACACAACTGGGCCCCCAGTCCACAAGCATCATCTCAATTCTTCCAACTCAGTGTGAAGGTTCCCAGGAAATCTCGGGTTTCAGAAAAAGTGGTCTAGGTGGCTTATAGGCAAATACAACACCAGAGATTATACAGGACTCTGATCAGGACCTAAAGAGGTGAACGGAAGAGATGTTTTAAACTCTCTTGACATAAAGTTGGCAAAAATAAGGATTACCAAATTCTGGCAACTAGAAATTACGAGGGTAAAACAGAAGAGGTTTGTGGATGATGAGGAGGCTCCTCACAGGAGACCTCATGAGCGGCTTTTAGAGAACCAATGAAAATCGTTCTGTGGGCACGTTACACATTTTACATACAATTTGAATGCAAATGCTTCAAATTTATAATAGAACATTAAAATAATCTTCTAATAAAATCAGCATTAAATTTCAGTATCTTGTATACTTTTAAATAAATATCTTTGACCAAAAACCATTGCAAATATTACAGTTTATGGTGACATGATAGAGATAAGTCAAACAGTATTCTAAGTGAAAACAATACATCAATTTAAAAACAAACAAGCCCCTAGTACTTGGGAGCTGAGACAGGAGGATCGCAGTTTTGAGACCAGCCTCAGCAATTTAGCGAGGCACTCCACAACTTAGTGAGACCCTGTGTCCTGTTTCAAAATAGGGCTGGGGGTGTAGCTCAGTGGCAGAATGCCCCTGGGTTCAATCCCCAATACCACCAAAAGAAAAAAAAAAAGCCCTGAACACACTAAACTGAAACAATAGAAAAATCACAACACAAAGTACATAATTAAATATCTAGCATTGAGATAACCAAATGTATGCTTAGCAACACACTTTCAACTTATAAAAAGCCCTTAAAATTCATGTAATCTGAATAAATAAGCAGAAACACAAAGGGAAGTACTGTACCAGCCAGTAACAACTAGAAAGACATTTCTCCCTTTTTCTTTCAAATGATCCTAAGAGAAAAAAAGAAAATAATAATCACTTTCTAAAAAACTATAATTCATGTTTTTTTAATGCTCCCTAGGATATAAAAAGTCAAAGCAAAGCTTTCTAAATATTAGACCACTGTACCTTAAATAAGGAAAGGCCACCAGACAGATTTTTTAAAAAATCAGACATTTGCCTAGTTAAGGTATG
The DNA here is from genome assembly GCA_004027185.1 of Glis glis. NCBI lineage: Eukaryota > Metazoa > Chordata > Mammalia > Rodentia > Gliridae > Glis > Glis glis. Next base: position 12,374 of record PVJS01049125.1, on the reverse strand, counting down.
ATTGAGTTTTTGCCTCATGACCTTGATTTAGGGTCTAAATCAAGCTCATGATATGATTGCACGTTCCAGACACCTGAATGCATGATTTGTTAATACTGAATTACAGATGGCGATTTGACTTCATTGCCAAAGCATTGGTTTACTTTAGATGACCAGAACTGAAACCTCTAGAGCAGGAATTCTATCTTACTTATGTCCACACTCTGGTTCTTGGATTCTCAGGACATAATAGGTGCACAGTGCGTGTCTGCGGAATTGCGTGGATCCCAGTGCTCATTGTTTCAGGAAGCACCGAGTCTGTGATGGAACTGCTGCCTGAGGCTCTCGGGGAGCTCTGGTTCTGCCTTAAGGGCTGCGACTAATTTCTGACTAGTCAATCAAGTAAATTGCAACAGATATGTCATAGTTTCTCATTTCAGGGCTAACATTTCTATAATTCATCTATTCTATAGCTAAGCCTTCTTCAAATATTTGTGCCTGCACATCATAGTCACGTTAAAAGAATAAAGATAATCTTTGTTACTCTCTGTTGGATATTTGCTTGTGAAAACTGCTTGAAACATACGTGTGCACACATGCGTACCCCCCCCACACACACAAAACCATTTACAAATGGAGAAAAGAATCTGGAAATAATGCAGAAAGCCTACATTACCTAGCTCCCAAGGTTAACTAAAACATGGCATTGAAACCATAAGGTAACTCTTTTTGATTACATACGAACTTATTGCATGATGGCTGGAAGCAATGCCGATGACCAACAAAGGTGAACCAGAAGTGTCCTTTAACCATTTGCTAGACAAGCTAAAAACACCGTGTTCCAAGACTGCCCTGCACACTGCTCAGTGAACCTGATTATACTAGGAGGCAGCAAGGAGGAGATGGAGTCCTCCCCACAGATGGCCCCAATATAATGCTCAGTTATATTTGCTCATGATGTGAGCGTTCAGAGAGTGCTCCTCTGGACTGCCAGGTAAAGCTGCTGTTTCTGAAGTCCGTGGGTCCACGCTGGGGGTAGGGGGATGTTTCAGAACTGAAATGAAAGCTGTTTGGAAAGTCTCACATGGTTCATTCTCGCTGCCAGTGCCTGCCCCCTTGAGTGCTGCTAGGAGAGGTAGATCCAGTGCTTAAGCTCTGCCATTCCCTGCAGTAACTTGGTATAATAGAAGTCCATGTTGTCTGCAAAGTCTGTACACACAGGTGACTCCATGTCACCGAAAGTACAGTATAATGCAGTTCCTCCCACACTAAGGAAAACCGTCGCTATGCACAGCAAGAGCAGCAAAATACAGGAGCCGCCTCCACCGTCATCTGTGGACGTGAGAACAGAGCAAGGTTAAGTCGTCATCGAGATGGCAATTTTAGTATCTGCTGTCTCCTCACTGATTATGATAAGATGTTTCTAATGTTAGTTCTCTAGAGTTAGGACTTATAGACTGGAAAATACGTGCATCTCTAAAAAAACCTACCTATCAGTTACTACAAACTCATACTGTGGGGCCTGTGAATGCTGAAATTAAAACTAGCTCATTTATACAATGAATATCACCTTCATGAAAAAGAAAAACAGCAGTATTCCTCTGAATGTGCTCAGTGTTATTTTAGAATACACGCTGCAGCCTTACTATCACAATTTCTTTGGAGTTCACATCATCACTGTGAATAAAAGTCAGTTTTATATTAAACAATAATAATGTCTTTGGGTGGGATCTCATCTACATCCTAGTAATAACTTTTATTCTTAGTGGAATAGAGAAGTTCTAACCAGTGTATTGATTTCTTTGTATTTGGCTTAAAAACTCTTGCAGGTTTGTAATAAAAACCTCCACCTCAGAGCCGGGCATGGTGGCGCACACTTGTAATCCCAGTACTTGGGAGGCTGAGACAGGAGGATCCAGGTTCGCCGCCAGCCTCAGCTACTTAGTGAGGCCCTCTGCAACTTAGTAAGACCCAGTTTCAAAATAAAGAATAAAAAAAAAATAGGGCTGGGGGGTGTAGCTCGGAGGTAGAATGCCCCTGGGTTCAATCCCTGGTACCGCAAAAAAAAAAAAAAATTTTGGAAAGACTAAACAATTTTATGATCTGCAGCATGATAAAGGTGAATGGAAACCTTTTGGGAAGGTAATCTGGCAATATCTACTAAAATTTAAAATGAACATATCTTCCAGACTGGACACTTCTGAGAGTAAAGTACCGTTTAGTAATTGCAATGCTGGGACAACAGGTGTAAACCAGGGCTGTCTCTGGCCACCTGGGATGTGTGGTCTCAACGTTCAGTCCAGCAAACCCACTTATAGAAATTAGCCTACAGATCTGCACAAGACACAAAATCAAACACACAAGCGTCTGCCCAGAATTTGTTATAACAATAAGTTGGGAATTACCTAGTTAATCCAGTTACCATGGAATAGTTTAATTATGGGACACTTATATAATGGAATGCTATGCAATTATTTAACAGAATGAAGTAAATTTAATGTGTTCTCTCATAGAAAGATGCATAAAATTCATAAGTTTTGGTTTTTTTTTGGGTGGTACTCAGTGGGCACTCTACCACTGAGCTATACCTCCAGCCATTTTTATTTTTTTATTTTGAAACAGGGTCTCACTAAGTTGCTGAGGCTGGCCTTCAACTTGCAATTCTCCTGTCTCAGTCTCCTAAGTACTAGGATTATAGGTGTGTGCCGCTACACCCAGCTCATGATTAAGTTTTAAAAAGAAGTTACCTAACAGCACATGAAACTTGCTTGTCATGTTGTTTTTTTCTTTTTTTGGTGGTACTGGAGATTGAACCCAGGAGCATTCTACTTCCAAGCTATACTGCCATCCCTTTTTTTATTTTTTGTTTTGAAAAAGGGTCTCTAGGTTGCTGAGAGTCTCACTATGTTCCTGATGCTGTGCTCTAATCTGCGATCCTCCTGTCTCAGCCTCCCAAGTACAGGGACTATAGGTGTTCACCACCATGCCTGGCTCATCTATGCTTAAAAAAAGAAAAAAAGGGCACATGTATATTGGTCAGTGTGTTTACTGACATGTGCACACATATATACAGAATGTATCTTCAAAGAATGATAAGAAACTTCAACCAGTACTCACTGAAATGGACAGGAGGGCTGTGGGCCTTACACTTTTTTTTTTTGGTACCGGGGATTGAGCCCAGAGGCGTTGTACCTCCGAGCTACACCCCCGGCCCTATTTTTTATACTTTATTTTGAAACCGGGTCTCATGAAGTTGCGGAGGGCCTCACTAAGTAGCTGAGGCTGGCCGTGAACCCGGGATCCTCCGGTCTCCGCCTCCCAAGTACTGGGATTACAAGCATGTGCCACCACGCCCGGCCGGACTTATGCTTCATTACTGTCTGAAATTTTTATGACTAGCATATTCTATTTTTTAAGAAACAAATTTTATAAAACTTTATATCAAATACTTTATTTGGAAGATTTTACAGTAATATATTAATATATTCTTGTAAAAATTCAAACACAAAAGTATCTAAGAGTCTAAGGAAATGACCCTTGTTCTCCTACACAATCATATTCTCCCTTCTCAAAGGTAGAGACTGTTAAATTTAGTGTGTTTTCTTCAAAATCAAATATATATGATTTTGGGACACTTATCCAAATAGGATTATATAACCATATGGCTTTGCAATTTTCAGTTTTATTTATTTACTTTTTGTGGTACTGGGGATTGAACCCAGGGGCATTCTATCACAGAACTATACTTCCAGCCCTATTTTATTTTATTTTGATACGGTGTCTTGCTAAATTACCAGGCACTGGCCTTGAACCTTTGATCCTCCTGTCTCAGCCTTCCAAGTACTGGAATTACAGCAGTGTGTGCCCAGCTCAGTTTATATTTTGTGTGTGTGGGGGGGGGTACTGGGGATTGAAACCAGGGGCATTCTATCTCTTAGCTACACTCCAGCCCTATTTATTTTTTATTTTGAAATAGGGTCTCATTAAGTTGCAGAGGACCTTGCTAAATTGCTGAGGCTAGCCAGGCATGGTGACGCACACCTTTAATCCCAGTTCTTCAGAAGCCGAGACAGGAGGATCGCAGGTTCAAGGACAGACTCAGCAAGTAGTGAGATTCTCATCAACCTAGCGAGACCATTTCTAAATAAGAAATAAAATTGGGCTGGGGTGCAGTTCGAAGGTAGAATGCCTCTGGGTTCAATCCCCAGTACCACACACACACACACACACACACACACACACACACAAATTGCAGAAGCTGCCCTCAATCCTGTGATCCTCCTGTCTCAGCCTCCCAAGTACTGGCATTACAGGCCTGTGCCACCACACCTGGCTCAGTTTACAAAATAAAAAATAGGATTATATCACTGATGCTGTCTTTTTTTGTTTGTTTTGGTCAGTTTGATCTTTTTGCCTTTTCTATTTTTAAACAAGATTCCCTTTCAATCCCTATTCATGTTAGCAACCCAGTTTATGTATCTTTCCATATTTATCTTTGATATCATATACATATGTCAGTCCTATCTGTGGGGTCTACGTGTGTGAATTCAAACAACTATGGATAGAAAATATCTGAAACAGATGTCAACTGTTCTGAATATGTAGAGATGTCTTGTCATTATTCCCTAAGTATTACTGCACAGCAACTACTTATAACACATTTATACTGCATCAGGTATTAGAAGCAATCTAGAGATGATTTAAAGTACACAGGAGGATATACAGAGGTGATATACAAGTACAGTGCCCCCCTTTTTTGTGTGGAACTGGGGATGGAACCCAGGGCCCTTCTACCTCCGGGCTATGGCCCCAGTCCTATTTTATTTTATTTCATTATTATTTGGAAACAGGGCCTCACTAAATTGATGAGAGTCTCACTACTTGCTGAGCCTGGCTTTGAACCTGCGATCTTCCTGTCTCAGCCTCCCAAGTACTGGGATTACATGCCTGGCTTTACGGTGCCATTTTATATATGGTACTTGAGCATCCACAGATTCCTGTTCTCTTTTGGAATCCTGGAGCCAGTCTTTCAGTATATGGAGGGATGACTGCATTCATATACAGTACAAACATTTGAGCATAGTTCACATATTTGAAAATACCTATTTTATCTCAATGTGCTGAAGCAGTTTAGAGCCATATTGTCTAATGTAGAAGCCACCAGCCACGTGTGGCTGTTTTGTACTTGACATATGGCTGGCCCAAACACAGACGTGACCAGAGTAAAATACATACATGATTTAGAAGACTTAGTGTGAAAAAAAGGATGTAAAATATCTCATTAGTAATTTTGACCACATGTTGAAATACTGGGTGAGATAAAATATATTATTAAAATTCATCTCCGCCCCCCACCCCAGTACTGGAAATTGAACCTAGCAGCTCTCTACCACTGAGCTATATCCCCAACCCTTTTTGAGATAGGGTCTTGCTAAATGGCCCAGGCTGGCCTTGAACTTTCAGTCCTTCTGCCTCAGCTTCCCTAGTAGTTGGGATTATAGGCATGCACCACTACACCTTGCTAAAATTATGGTGTTTTTGTTGTTTTTTTCTTTCTGTTTTTCTTTTTGGTGATACTGGGGATTGAAACCAAAGGCGTTCTACCTCTGAGCTTTTTTTTTTTTTTTATTGGAAACAAGGTCTTGCTAAGTTGCTCAGGGCCTTGCTAAATTGCTGAACCTGGCTTTGAACCTCCAATCCTCCTGTCTCAGCCTCTCAAGTACTGGGATTACAGGTGTGCGCCACCACACCCAGCTGTAAAATTGTGTTTTTAACATGGGTATTATAAAATTTTAAATAACATAAGTCTAACATTTTATGATTTAAAGAAAGAACTGGCCCTTTTAAGAAGCTTCTGGTGGAAGGTGAGGTTTATTCCTAAGCACTGTGTAAGCTACACACGTTTGGAATAAACCATCACCATTACCGAGCATTTACACAAAAAGTTTCATAATTGTCAAAATGAATTGGTACACATTATCTGACATTTTTCAGCCCTCATTGAGGCAGGATGCAAATATTATTCTTGTTCTGAGTCATAGTTGGAAAGCACACCTAAGTGTTCATACTGTTATTTCCACAATGCAGTTGTTTTGTAAACAGAGTCACACTGACACGTTCTTGGCTATCTTTAACTCACTCTCGTTTACCTGAGTCTTCCTTGCAACCAGAAAACCGGCACTGCTTGCTACAGCAACCACCCTAAGAACAGGCCCAGGAAGAAAAAGTCCAACAATAGCAACAGTGTTAAGTTGCTGCTCTTGGGAGACATTATTTTCTATAGAGTGAAGAGGAAACCACAGAAATATTTTCCACAATAAAGGAGGACTATTAATTGGCCACTGAAAAGAAGACAAAAATAGCAAGCTCACTTAAAAAGAGAAAAGAAAAAAAGGAAAGAAGTACTAAAAAAAGAAATTGAAATGAGCTCTCAACAAAGAGAATTAAGTATGGGTTAAGGAGTCCATGAGTTACATTATGTAACTTGCTTACTTATTTGAGGAAAAATGCTTCAGTATAAGCAGGGCGTGGTGCACACCTATAATCCTAGGCTGAGACAGGAGGATCACAGCTTGGAGGCAAACCTTGGTAATTTAGGGAAATCCTCCGCAACTTAGTGAGACCCTGTTTCAAAAATAAAAAGGGCTGGGGGACTACCTAGGAGGTAGAATGTCTCTGGGTTCAATCCCCAGTTGAAAAAAAAGAATGCTTCAAAATAATTTGATGGTTGATTTTATATTTTTCTCTTTTAGAAGATAAAACATCTAATCATATATTCTTTTACAAGTCCTGTTAGCAAACATCATATCAGACAGTAATTCATTCTTCCAGCAAACATTGACAGTCAATACTATAGACCAGGGCTGAGCAGTTTACCTTGGTCCAAGTTATCATCTATCTCTTGGAATCTCACTCTTCGCTTCGATGGTTTCTGCTGCATTGGGGCAGGATGAGCTCCTACAGAGTCGCTCCTCTTCTTTAATATAGAGACCAACCCTTCAGCAGGAACAACCTGCCAGAGATCGTAACAACCATTTGTTATATTAAGGTGGAATACACCAATCATATTTTACATGTAACTGTAAAAAGCCTAAGTCAATTCAACAGATATTTGAATTTTTATTATAGGTGTGCCCAATTCCTATAGAAAAAAGTCACAATCACCAACACGTAACAGTAAAACTTTGACGTCTATGGAGGTGACTGACACATAAGCTCAAACCCCTGAGTTTGTAGTTTAACTTCTTTTTTTTTTGCGGTACTGGAGATTGAACCAGGGACATTCTACCTCCAAGGTACACCCCCAGCACTATTTTATTTTTATTCTTTATTTTGAAACAGAGTCTTACTAAGGCTGGGAATCAGGAGGCCTAATGTGGACCCGTAAGCAGCAGACTAGTTCACAGAAGTTGACCTGGGAGTTGCTCCGAGGTGCAGGGGCAACACAGGTGGGCACCGTGACCTAGCACTGTGGAGGTCAGCGCCTTGCTGCTGTCGGGTCGGCAGGCTGAGGACTGCCTGGGTGCCACTTACCTCATCAATGGCACAAAACACCTCAGGTGACTTCCATTTCCAGCCAGCCATCTCTGACAATGTACCATGCATAAGTGTTACGGCTTATACTAGGTCTTTTTATAACTCAGAGCTTTTTCTACCAGGCTTCTCTGAAAATGAATCTATAGAAATCATTATCTCAAAAAAATCAATAAGCCAGCAATTTATTCTTTTTATAGGAAATACATTTCAGATGTCCTTGTTCTGAGAAAACTAGAGTACTTTAGTGACATTAAAATGATAAGTACAAATATGTAAAGGAATATCTTTCAAAGCTTTATAGGACTGGAGATGTAGCTCAGTGGTGAGCACTTGCCTAGCATGTATAAAGCCCTGGCTTCCATCCCTAGTACCACCAAAAAACAGAAACAAACAAAAAACTTCAATTTATTTTTTTTTTTACAAAGCAGCAACATTAAAGAGCTCTTTCATATAACAAATAAAAATGACTGTATTGCACCTTGCTGAAGCTGAAATGAGAAGAAAAGAAATCCTGATAGATTTCTACAGAACAAGGGATGGAAAATGGAAATTAATTTTAATGAATGCATTACTACTAAAGATCACTGAGCCAGGTGTAGCAGCACATAGCAAGACCTTTAAAAAAAAAGACAAACCAAACCAAAAAAAAACCTATACTTTGTTTTTTTTCATTACCATGTTGGTATTAAAAGATAAAGAATGAAAATGGATGGAACTCAAGAATATTATACTAAGAAAGATTAGCCAGTCTCAAAAAAATAGATATATGTTTTCTCTTATATGTGGAAGCTAGAGAGAAATTTGGAAATAAGGATAACATCAGGTAGAAGAGTAGAGACTCCAATGGAGTGATTGAGGGGGCTAGGGAGGGGAGAGGGGGACAAAAACATAAAGAGTTGAAATAATGCTATGAATGTGTACAAAATTACCAATTCCAATCTCAAAGATTTGGACCAGGAGGGAGGGAGGGACCCGGTGGGAAGTTCTCCAAGAGTTGTATGTTTCTATCATTCTATACTTCAGTATGATGTATAATTACAATGCACCAAATAAAAGTATTTTTTAAAAAAGGTGAAGAATATTTATATATTTATTTTTGTGGGGCTGGGGATTGAACCCAGGGCCTCATACATGCTAGAAAAAATGAACAATTTTTAAACCCCTAAAATATAGCTTTAAAACTAATCTACTTCCTCACTTCAATTAGTTAATTGCTTTCCTACCCAAGCAAAATATGCCAAGCCCTTCTACTGAGAACAAAAAGAATGTCTAGGCTATAATTAATGTAATTGCTATTGACAGCACTCTGAATAAATGCACAGCTTAAAAAATCCATTTGGCTGAGTCTTCTATATTTGCAAATAAATAGTTCCCCCTTCCCCTCAAATATCAATGAGCATCTTCAACAGTATTTTCAGAATGAACTGGTTATAAAAACAAAATTAGTTTGCAACTCTACCAGAATAGTAATTCCTAATAACACTGCTGTTAGAAGTGACTCTTCACTGAGACTAAAGAAGAAATAGATACCAAATAATAATCTTTTAACAATGCAGGCTTTACTCAGTGCAGAGCCCCAAGGCTATGTTTTTCTTTTGCGGTACTGGGGATTGAACCCAGGAGCATTCTACATCTGACCCTATTTTGAAACAGGGTCTTGCAAGGTTACTGAGGCTGTCCTTGAACCTGTGATCCTCCCATCTAAACTTCCCAAGTACTGGTATTATAGACGTGTGCCACCATGCCTGCCAAGGCTGGTAAATTCTGAACAAGAGCACATGTTTGGTTTCCAACTAACAATTATCATTCATTAATCACATGTGCATGTTATAAATACCTTAAATGCTAACAATGTTGCTACAGAAGCACTTGTCAAATTTACCTGTAGCATTCCTCACTGAAAAAACAAGTGATGGCTGGGAGGGAAAGCTCAGTGGCAGATTCCCTTGTCTAGCAAGGACAAAGCCCTGGGTTCCATCCCCACCACTGCAGAAAAGCAAAAACAAAACCCCAAACCAAACCAAACCAAAAACCAAGTGATGCTCTCTGCTTGCTTGTTTACTTTTAGGTTCCTCAATAAGAAGTATACTGTAGTGAGCTGCACACCATCTGTACAAGCCTATGAACTGTACACTCTTTGTCTTTACACATGCCACCATATCTAGCCTTCACGATGCCCTTTCATAGGCACTGTGATCCTACTGTCCAGATGAAGAAGCCCAACCCCAGGGCTTGTGCACCCTGCTTAAGCTTGGGGTGCCAGTAAACCAGCAGCGTTTCAATGCAAGCTCAGATCAAAATTTCTTACCCTTCCCTCATATGGAAAAATCTTACTTTCTATGACTATCAAAATTCTGCTTTGTGTTGTATGTTTTTGTTACAATTAAAGTGAGGTGAACGGAACTTTCAAGTAAGAGTAGCATTTTTTTTGTCTTTCCAAAGTAGTTTATACCTTTACCAAAAATTCTAATCTTACATACTTAAGAGATACTTAAACTAGGGGCTGGGGGTGTTGCTCAGTGGTAGAAAGCACTTGCCCAGCATGTGTGAGGCCCTGGGTTCCATCCCCAGCACTGCAGAAAGGGAAAGGAAAGGGAGAGGGGGAGGGGGAGACATTGACTTTAATGGCTAGATTTGTCAATCTAGTGACATGGAGGGGGAGCGGTTTGTGTGATATCTTTTATGGAAATAGACTAATGTCATGGCCATTACTACAGCAAACTGATGGAACTGGTAAAAGCAAGACCCAAGGTGCCAGCTCTGTGAAGGAGAGCATTTTTCAGAAAGAGCGCTGGGGTCACCTCAGACCTATAACAGCGAATTTTAGGACACTGCAATAAGGGAAGAATGCATATCAGGAAAAAATGAATTGTGATGCAGTACATCCATGTTGACTTTTTAAAGGATTAATTTAAGAAGGAAAGTTTGGCATGGTGGTACACACCTGTAATCCCAGTATTTGGTTGGCTGAGTCAGGAGGATCACAGGTTGGAGGACAGCCTCAGCAACCTAGCAAGACGTTGTTTTAAAATAAAAATAAAAGCTGGACGTGGTGGTGCACACTTGTAATCCCAGTACTTGGGAGGCTGAGACTGGAGGATCTGGGTTTGCGGCCAGCCTAGCTACTTAGTGAGGCCCTCCGCAACTTAGTGAGACCCTGTTTCAAAATAAATAATAAAAAATAAGGCTGGGGGTGTAGCTCAGAGGCAGAATGCCCCTGGGTTCAATTCCCAGTACCACAAAAATAAATAAATGAATGAATAAATAAATAAATAAAATAAAAATTAAAAGGGCTGGGGGTGTATCTTGAGGGTAGAACACCCCTGGGTTCAATCCCCAGTAACACAAAAGAGAAAAAAAAGGAAAAAGGCTTTTGTTAAAAATAAAACTAGGAGTCTTATAATGTCTCTACATGTCTAGATTAGGTACTACCCTCACTGTGTTTGTAATTTGCTTGATTACGAGGACCATTTAATAAGTACAAAATAGGAAAAGAAATTGTTAAGAATGTGAGGTTCCACCCACTTTTTAACCTCCAGAAAACTGTTAACAAGCTGCAGTTCCATTTGTTTATATTCCCTCACCCTGTGAAATTATTTCATGGCCTTAGCAATATTTGAAACGATCTTGTTTATGTGGACTTGTTCATTATGTCTCCCTCTAGGAAATAAGCTTCAGGAGAGTGGGAACTTGGTCTGCACTCACCGACGTCTCCCCAGCTTCCACTGCACAGCAGGTGCTCAGGAAATACGCCCAAGAGGAAATGAATGTGCAGTACCTGGCATACACTTATGTGAATAATGTTTTCTTCATTAAAGATAATCAAAACTAAAACTGTTCCTAAAGGTTATTTTATTTCTAAGTGAACTAGGGGGGAAAGTGCCTTATTTGGTATGGTAGCTGTCATTGACAATGGTCTATGTTGGCTTCGTAGAGATACAAAGATGTATTCAACAAGACCTCTACTGTAAGGAGTTTGCAATTTGGTGGAGAATACAGCATGTGTGTGCCTATAACAAGGGACGGTCAGAGTGAAACAAGATTGCGGGGGAACATGTCTGGCCCCTTGAAGCTCAGAGGAGGTGTTCCAAAGGAACACCCGTTAGGGACTTCAGTGACAAGGAATATGGCAGCAGCCGGTGCTTAGCACTGACTGCAAGCCAGGTCCTGTGCTCAGCACTTCACATGCTAAGAAGGTGTGACCCACAGTTTGAGGGTCAGGAAGAAGCAGATGTGGAAAGGAGGACAATTTCTCCAGAGTGGAAGTGACAACCCAGAAGGCAGTGAGCAGGGGTGACGGCATGCAAAGTGTGCCTGGGAGGTGGCGATGGGACCAGGCTGACTGTAGCATAGCTGGGCACAAGGGCTGGGGGTGGAATGGGCTAGACTGCCAAGAGTCTGAAAGTCACGTCAAGAGCAGAGCCTTTCACTGTGCCATATGGAGCTGTGGGAAGGGACCGAGAGCGTACAGAAGGTTAGAGAACAGGAGACCAAGCTAACAGGCCTGTGTGTCACATTGAGACCCTCAGGTATATTTCATTTAATTGTAAAGTTTTTTAAATTTTATTTTTATTTTTGTGGCACTGGAGATTGACTGCAGAGGCATTCTACCTCTGAACAACAGCCCCAGTCGTATTGTACTTTTTTATTTTGAAACGGTCTTACTAGGTTGCTGAGGCTGTACTTGAACCTGTGATCCTTCTGTCTCAGCCTCCCAAGTACTGGGATTATAGGTATGCGCCATCACGTCCAGCTGTAAAGTGTTTTTTTTTTTTTTGCGGTACCGGGGATTGAACGCGGGGGGCATTCTACCTCCGCGCTACGCCCCCGGCCCTATTTTTTTATACTTTATTTTGAAA
>PVJS01049124.1:0-14780 GCA_004027185.1 Glis glis | reverse complement strand
TTTTTGTCAAAAATTTTGCCAAATCTGTTAATGGACTTATTTGTAGCTGATGCTACCAGCGATCCTAAAATAGGAATAATGACTAAGGTCAGACTTGTAAAACTTGTGTGGGGATGTCACTGAAAAATACTGGGTGATCTTTGGTACATATGTGTGCACGCGTTTGTAACATACTCTTAAGTTGACTTTACTAGTAAAGGGTGTGTTAACATGGTGGCTGTCATCGTCCGTGCTTCCCGGTTGGACCTCAGTAGGTCAGAAGCATTTTCAGACATTTAGACTACAATACAAAATCTGTAGGATTCTTAATTTATTCTTGCAAAAAATATTTATAATTGCCATCCTTCACCTGAGGTTTCCTCGTCAACGGCACGCAGTCCTGTGGCAGAGTCTCTGGACAGCGACTGTAGTACTGCATTTAATGGGAGATCAGGAATTGGTTTCCTTACTGTGGTTCTGGATCTTGGAGTTCTGGTAATTAGGGGATCAAAGGGTTTTAAATGACATACTTGCTTTAAAACTTGCTAATGCTCACTTTTCTTATAAAATCTGGCCTTCAATAGCCCTTTTAGATTAAGACCACAATATATCTACCTAGGCGAATTTAAAGCACTAGACTTTTTGGTGAAGAAGTAAACAAGAGAGGAAAGCATCTAAGATGTTCAGACACATCATTGTTTTTTCTTTTTTTGCTAGTAATGTCTTTGGAAAAAAATTATTTTGTAGAAACATTATACCCTATCAATTTAAAATGTTTTGATTATCTTTGGCTTGGCTGAATTACTTTCTCTGCATTTTGGGTAAAATGGAACAGGATAAGATTCCTGGTAGGAATTTGTTCACATTAATATGGCTCATCAGGGACATTATGTTTAATTGGAGATCCTGCAGAATAGTAGCAGGAGGCTGAAGAGAATGATTTAGCATTAGCAATGGCTCGTCTGGGAGTTGCGCACTAATCAAGGCACTGGAGTGTTAGCGGTGGGGACGGTGGAATTATGACGATTATGACATGTAAGCATGTCTGCGTGCGAACTGGACAGGCAACGAGTTAATCAAGAAGTATATTAAATGGCTCCCATGCTGATTCATTATGATCTACCATCGTGCCTGTCAGGTTGTGTATTTAAAAAATACAGTTATTGCTGAATTCAATATGTATGTGAGCTGAATTCAGTCCTCATTCTTTGCTTTTCAATAAAATAACCTCAAATTGCCTTATACATATAAAAGTAGAAAATTGTGTCAGTTGTGTTGACCACATGATTTGTGTTTTGAAGTATAGTACCTTACTTTTAATCACCTTCAAGTAAAATTCTAATTTCAGATTTACTTAAAAATTTGTATGTCGTAAATGCTTTTTGGCTTATTTTTTGCTGCAATAAAGGATTTGGGTTCAAAAATAAAATTTACGTATCTTTGTTTTTCAAGTTGAAAAAAAGAATTGAAGCATTTCAGAGAGAAATTAATATTTAACACATGAAGCTATGGAAAAATCAAAGCATTAATCTTTTCCACCATCAAATGCTCCAAAATCGGGAGTGGGGGTGGAAATCTCCTTTGCTGTAGTGGGTGGTCTCTTTGTGCCAGGTAGACCCATTCTGTGCCCAGCATGGTTAGAGCCATCTGTCATATGAAACTATCAGTTAGAAATGCTAGAAATGTACATATTTTGGGGAAATGGAACTAATAAATTGAATTCCTTTTAGAAAATAAATTGAAATGCTGCATAAATCCATGAGCAAACTGGATTATATCTGTAGACAAATTTATAGAGTTACTATACAGATGAACACAGGTTTTTTTTTTATTATTATTGTAAGCACTGACAAATTTAATAAAACTTTCTCCTGAACTGTGACCTTCATGTATTAGCTTAATTAAAGCAATATTATGGATAATACTCAAAGTGTTAACCTGTAGGTGGTTGTTATTGAAATCCATTATCTATGGAGACAGCGTTAGTGGTCAGCAACATCAGACGTAAAACTCACAACTCAGACCCTCCCTTGGGAGCTGTGAGCTCAGCAGGTTAAATCGTCAAAACCCAGCAAAGCTTCTTAAAAGACTGATAGTTTAAGCCCCCCGGAGTTAAAGGTAAACCAATCATTCCAGTCAGGAAGGACTGTGACTTTATTTAGCAGTCAGGCAAAAATTACATTTGGACAGGAAGAGGATTTATATCAGTATCTTCATGTGTGAGTTATTTTATTCATATATATGTTCATGTACCTTACTATTTTATTTTACTTTTTTTTTTGGTGGTACTGGGGATTTAACCCAGGGGCATTCTACCTCTGAGCTACACCCTCAACCCTTTTTTATTTTTTGTTTGAAATAGGGTCTCACTAGGTTGTTGAGAGTCTTGCTAAATTGCTGAGGTTGGTCTCAAACCTGCAATCCTCCTGTCTCAGCCTCCTAAGCCACTGGAATTACAGGTGGTGTGCCACCATGCTTGGCTTCATGTACCTTACTATTTAAGTTTAATAAAAACGTTCTTCTTTTTTTTGGTGCTGGGAGTTGAACCCAGGGCCTAGGCAAGGGCACTGTTGAGCTATACCCCGATTCCCAACATTTTAATCCATGGAAAGTGACTTATGAAAAATTTCCTTTATAAAATGGAAAGGAGCCAGGTGTGGTGGCGCATGCTTGTGATCCCAGTACTTGGGAGGCTGAGACAGGAGGACCGCAGGTTTGCAATCAGCCTCAGCTACTTAGTGAGGCCCTCTGCAACTCAGTGAGACCCTGTTTCAAAATAAAGAATAAAAAATAGGGCTGGGGGTGTAGCTCAGAGGTAGAATGCCCCTGGGTGCAATCCCCAGTTCCAAAGGGGGGAGAAAAAGGAAAGGGATGTACCAAAACCTTCTGAATATTTTGTTAATAAGATTTTTGAGTCAGGGGCGGTGGCGCACACCTGTAATCCTCGCTACTTGGGAGGCTGAGGCAGGAGGATAGCAAGTTAGAGGCTAGACTGGGCAACTTAGTGAGACCCTGTCTCAAAATGAAAAAAACCACTGCGGATGTAGCTCAGTGGTAGAACACCTGTGTGTTCCATTCCAGTATTGCAATAAAAAAGACTTTGTTCTTTTACTTATACTACATTTTTTTCAGTTAAAAAATGTAACTGATTCATAAGAATTGTACATAGTAATGGGGTACCATGTAGCGCCTTGATAGATATACATGTTGCATACTATTTAAATTAGGCTAGACATATTTATGTCCTCAAATTTATCATTTCAGAAATATGGAATGTTTCCCAAATTTGCATGGTATTCTTGCATAGGGCCCATGCTGATCTCCTCTGTATCATTCTGATTTTGTTTTATTTTTTTACGGTGCTGGGGATGGAACCCAGTGCCTGTTGTGCATGCTGGTTAAGTGCTCTGCCACCGAGCTGCACCCGTGGCCCTGTACAGTTCCAACTTTAGTACTTACACTAAAATGTTAATTTAGAACAAAATAGTGAAATGTTGTGAGTATATTCGTTTGGTTTTGTTAATTTAAAAAGTTCTGGTGAATTTAAATGCTATTTTTAAAGGGAACTTATGTATTTCAATGTTATTTGTTCCTGGGGCTATGAAAAAGTACTTAATCATGGATTTATTTTTCTCTAAGCATCCATTTAAGAAGGATTGGAGGTACCATTTTACTGAAAAAGGATATATTTAATGAGTACTTGAAAATACAGCTTAACTTGATTCTGATGTTCTAGTGTTTATAAGGCTGTAACTCAACTCATATCTGTTACCACCTCATTAAGACTACTTAGTGAGCCAGGCGTTGTGGTGCACACCTATAATTCCAATACTTGGGAGACTGAGACAGGAAGATCGCAGATTGGAGGCCAGCCTCAGGAACTTAGCAAGACCCTATATCAAAATAAAAATTTAAAAAGGGTATACCTCAGAGGTAGAATGCCCTGGGTTCAATCTCCAGCACCAAAAAAAAAAAAAAAAAAAAAAAAAGATTGCTTAGTGAAAAGAAAAGACATGATCATTCTAAATAATACTGTATTTACCACTTGTTGAGTGACCACAATAATGTAACTTAATTGAGTTTCTATGGCATACTAGAAATGCACATAATTATGTAAGGGGACTATTATTATCACCATTTTAAATTGAGAAAATTTGGGCTTCCAGATACAAAATGGGTTGTGAAAGATCGTATCTAGTGGAACGACTTTCCTTCCTTCCTCTTTCCTTCCCTCCCTCTTTCCCTCCCTCCCTCCCTCCCTTCTTCCCTTCCTTCTTCTTGGTCCTGGGGATTAAACCCAGGATCATTCCACCTCTGAGCTATACCCCTGCCCTATTTTATTTTTTGTTTGGAAACAAGGTCTCGCTAAGTTACTGAGAACCTTGCTAAGTTGCTGAGGCTGGCTGCGAACCTGCGATCCTCCTGTCTCAGCCTCCCAAGTTCTGGGATTACAGGTGTGTGACACCACGCGCGACACCATGCCCGGCGAACAGAGCTACTTTCTAATTTTGCATAGGTCTTGAGTTGTACTCTTTCTGTTGCAGAACCCCATTTTCTGTACTAAGTATAAGGAAAAGTTCTCTTCCTCCCCAAAGGAAGGGGTGTTGGAAGGCTGGGTTTTCATTAGTGCCTGTCGTGGGCCAGGTGCCGTGGTAGGAACTGGAGGTAGAAGAGTGATCAGGAACAACATGATTTCTGCTTGCATGGCACATATAGTCTAGTGGTAGAGGCAGATGTAGAGTAAGAAAACATGTAAGTGAATAATTACAAATTGTGGTGTTAGGAGGGAAACGTTGATAGGGAATGGAATCCTGGGGGCTTACATGGTTGTTTTGAAACTACTACAAACTCATCCTGAGGGAAACTGAACTCTGAGCCTTCCAGGTTCCTCATATCTGAGTCCTGCTGCAGAGGCAAAACATGTAGGAATTTATTTTCATCACTAATCTTTCTTTGTTTTTTTTTTTTTTCAGTACTGGGGATTGAGCCCAGGGGCATTCTACCTCCAAGCTAGACCCCAGCCCTATTTTTATTCTTTATTTTGAAACAGGGTCTCACTAAGTTGAGGAGGGCCTCACTAAGTAGCTGAGGCTGGTCGCAAACCCGGATCCTCCGATCTCACCCTCCCAGGTATTGGGATTACAAGTGTGCGCCACCACGCCTGGCTTGACTTTTCATTTCTAATTCATGAATAAGTCCTTATCCTGAATAATTTTGCAATCTAGTCTCTTTGCTTAGTTATTACTTCCTTAGGGAGGTTGTTTTTTTTTTTTTGCGGTACTGGGGATTGAACCCAGGGGATTCTACCTCTGAGCTACACCTCCAGCCCTATTTTTTATTCTTTATTTTGAAACAAGGTCTCACTAAGTTGCAGAGGATCTCACTAAGTAGCTGAGGCTGTCTGCAAACCTGCAATCCTCCTGTCTCAGCCTCCCAAGTACTGGGATTACAAGTGTGCCACCACACCCGGCTAACCTTTTTTTTTTTTTAAACTAGTGAATCTTTTTTTTTTTTTTTTTGCGGTACCGGGGATTGAACGCAGGGGCGTTCTACCTCTGCGCTACACCCCCGGCCCTATTTTTTTATACTTTATTTTGAAACCGGGTCTCACGAAGTTGCGGAGGGCCTCACTAAGTAGAGAGAGAGAGAGAGGGAGAGCGAGAGAAAGAGAACGCGCGCGTGCGTGCGCGAGCTGAGGCTGGCCACGAACCCGGATCCTCTGGTCTCCGCCTCCCAAAGTACTGGGATTACAAGCGTGCGCCACCACGCCCGGCTTGAATCTTTTCCATTTAATCCAAATAAGATCTCTCCAAGGATTGAGGATATGGTAATTGAAAATATCTAATTCCTCATCTCTGGGACCTGTGACTCTCACCTTCTTTGGTATAGAGACTCTGCAGATGGGACGCAGTTGAGGGTCTTGGAATGGGGAGAGCATCTTGGATTATCTGACTGCCTGATGTGATCCTAGGGCCCTTCTAAGAAGGAACTAGAGATCAGGGTAGCAGTAGGAGGGGTGAAGACAGAAAAGGTTGGGATGATGCAAGGAAGGAGTCCCTAGCCAAAGGATGCAGGGGCTTCTAGAAGCTGAAAAAGGCCAGGCATCCAACCCTCCCCTTCCAGCCTCCCAAAGGAGCCAGCCTCTGACAACTTGATTCTAGTGCTGTAAGACCAGTTCTGACTTCTGCTGTCAAGAACTGTAAAATAATAAGTGTGCATGGTTTCAAGCTGCTGGGTTTGTGGTAAGTTGTTACAGTATCAATAGGAAGTGAATACAGAAGCAGTGGCTAGACATCAGAAATCCTGTCAATGTTCCAACCACATTAGCATATTGAAGAAGAAAACCTAGGTGACTATCTCAGTAGATAAAGAAAAGTCTTAATGTACAATCTCATTCATGAACAAAACTAATTTATTTATTAACCGAAGTTAATTTCGTCTGGAACATTTTATCTGGTGTGTGAACTGCTGTTTTAGTTACCGATTTTTGCTTTTATGTGTGGTTTTGTCCTTCCCTCCCTCCCTCCCTCCCTCCCTCCCGTCCATCCTGGGGATTGAACCCAGGGGTGTTCTACCACTGAGCTACACCCCCCAGTCCTTTTCATTTCTTAAATTTTGAGATAGGGGCTGGCCTTAGGTTTGTGATCCTCCTGTCTCAGCCTCCCTGAATAGCTGGGATTACAGGTGTGCGCCACTGCGCCCATCAGCATTAGATATCTTAATGTGTTTTGGAATTTTGACATGTAGGCTTTTTTTAGTGAAAGCTTTTTAAAATGTTCATTGCTCTCCCTGTTTCTCCTTCCCCTTCATCATTTCCCCACCCTTGCTTCCTGTCCTTCCTCTTCCTGTCTTTCCTGGTTTCTCTCATTCCTGCCATCTTCTATCCCCAAGCAGAACAAAACAAAACACCCCACCCCGTTCTCCCTGCCTGGCGTTTTGGCCCCCTAATCCATACCCAGTTCTGATGAATACCGTTTGGACCACAGCAGATCTGTCACATTAGCTGGTTCAGAATCTGACTCTGAAGCTGTAGAGCCACAGCCCTATGTCTGGTGGCTTCTTCAGCACTGGGGCAGCTAGCTCCAGTGTCTCCAGCTGTCCTCCTTCTGCAGAACGTCCTGTAGCTCTGTCCTTTGCGTTCCACGCTTCCTGCTTCTGGGATAGCCAGCATGAAGCTTGCCTTGTTCATTGTTCTGCATTTTTCTTCTGCTCTGAGTTCATGACATGCTTACCATTTCTTTCTGGTTGCCTGTCTTCCTGGTTTTCTTTTGCAGATTTTATTGGGATTGCTGTACATTCAAAGCAAAAAGAACTTTTGAAGTATGAACTCTTTCTGCCATCCTTTTCTGTGTGTGTGTGCTGAATTTAAGTTTACAGTGACCAGAGGGGGAAAATGCCAGATCTTGAAGTTGTAGTTTTGCTCAATTTCAAGCATCAGTTCATCCAAGTTGAGCACTTGGGACCTTGGTCATTGGCCAGTGTTAGTTACCGGTAGATCGTGACCTGATCCGTGCAGCACACTCAGCCTGCCTAGGCATCGCTTGCCGGCCCTGGATCTCTAGTTGTAGCCTCACCCACCTGAACTGGCAGCTTCCTTGGTGGCTTGTTGTCACTACTTGTTAAGTGGCCACAGTGGCAGCTGCCAGGTTGGTACTGGTAGCAAAGGGAGCAGTCCCTTAGGCATCTGTGAGGGAGATATGAGGGCTGTCTGAAGATGGCCAGTGTGGATTTATGTCTGATGTGTTTATGTGAATTGGAGCCTGTTTTAAGGAAAAGAAGCTCTAGTTCAGCTGAGTAGCTCAGATGGCAATCCACTGTGGATGTCTCCGCTCATTCATCTGTTCAGCAGAGCACTGCAGAGCGCCCTCTGGAGGCCGGGGCAGGCAGTGTATCCAGAGGCGCATATGCAGTCTTGCTAAGGGCAGAACCTTGTCTGTCTATAGGGGAAAGTGTGAAGTCCAGGTAAAACTGCTTATAGATAGTATATGAAAATATTTTATTTTGTAAACATCTGAGTGTTCAGTTGCTCCCAAGTCTTCCTGTGAATCAGTCGTAGATTGGTTTCCAATTCTATACTGTATCCCCCACGTGGATGTTACATGTTAGAGTAAAGGGGCTTTATAATTAAGTCTAGCAAAGTATCCCCAGTGAACTGTGGTAATTAAGTGTTATAGATCCTGCGGCTGCACTGAGGCAGCTCAGCTGGGCTGCTCTACATGCAGGAGGGAGTTCACTTTCAAAACTACGCCAACCTATTTGTGAAGGTTTCACATACAGATGGCTCCCTACTTCCCACAGTTCAACTTACAAATTTTCAGCTTTATAGTGGTGCAAAAGCGACACACGTTCAGTAGAAACTGTGCTTTGAATTTCGAGTTTGGATCTTTTCCCGGGCTAGCGATAGGAGTGTGATCCCCTCTCGAGATGCCGGGCAGCGGCGACAGGAGCCACAGCGCCCGATCAGCCACTTGATCAGCAGGGAGACCACAGACTCTAGCGGACCTTCTGGCTAAGCCAGCTTGTTCTGCAGGTGAGGTGCGGCTACAGTGTGGATCTGAAAGGTGCCCCAAAGACCATGTGTTCAAGGCTTGGTCCCCAGCGTGGCGCTACTGGGAGCTGGCGGAAACTTTAAGGGTGGGAACAAGTGGGGACAGATGTCCCTGTCACTGGGACGTGCCCTGGAAGGGGGTTGTGGGGCGCCAGCCCCTCCTCTTCTTTTCTCCTCTGGTCCTGGCCGTGAAGAGAGCAGTGTGCTCCCTGCCATGTCACGCTGTGCCACCACAGGCCCCGAGCAGCGGGCCCCTTGATCATGAGCTGAAGTCTAAACTGTGAGCCCAAACAAGGCTTTCTCCTTGTGAGTTGACTCCTCGAGGAATTAGCACAGTAACGGAAAGTTGGCCAACACAGGTGCATTAGATGCGTTTTCAACTTAATGATATTTTTCACATATGGTGGATTTGAGGCGGTGTCTAACCCCATCATAAGTGGAGGAGTGTCTGTAATTTTTTCCTCTGAATAAGATGTTTCTAGAGCTGGGCGCAGTGGTGCACGCCTGTAATCCTAGTACTTGGAAGGCTGAGACAGGAGGATGTCAGGTTCAAAGCCAGCCTCAGCAACTTAACAAGTCCCT
This sequence comes from Glis glis, assembly GCA_004027185.1. Lineage (NCBI taxonomy): Eukaryota > Metazoa > Chordata > Mammalia > Rodentia > Gliridae > Glis > Glis glis. The sequence goes on along the minus strand of PVJS01049124.1, from coordinate 5,671 downwards.
CTGCAACTTAGTGAGACCCTGTTTCAAGATAAAAAATAAAATAGGGCTGGGGATGCAGATCAGAGGTAGAATGCCCCTGGGTTCAATCCCCAGGACCCCCCAAAAAAAGTTTCCACATATCATTTTTTTACGTTTAAAATTTTATTGATTTTCAATTGTAAAATATGCATAATGTAAAATTTACCATTTTTCCATTTTTTTTTTTTTTGCGTACTGGGGATTGAACCCAGTGGCATTCTACCTTTGAGCTACACCCCCAGCCCTATTTTTTATTCTTTATTAGGAAACATGGTCTCACTAAGTTGCAGAGGGCCTCACTAAGTAGCTGAGGCTGGCTGCGAACCTGCGATCTTCCTGTCTCAGCCTTCCAAGTACTGGGATTACAAGCGTGCGCCACCACGCCCGGCTCATTTTTTCCATTCTTAAATGTAGTATTCTGTGCATTAAGCATGCTCACAGTGTTTTGTGAGATGAAAAAATTTCTGGAGATGGATGGTGCTGAAGTAAAACATACCAATTTCAAAAAATATGCTTAATTTTTATAGTGTTTTAAAGTGTTTGAAAAGAATTATTTGTTCCTGTGGTATTTTTATTAGTTCACATTGTGTGGTGTTGTAGGGAGTGACCGATACTCAACCTTTAGCAAATATCGATTGAGCACCGGTTATGTGCTTTGGAACCAAAGAACTCGGCTCTTGTGTAGCTTCCAGTTCAGCAGGGGAGCCTGCATTTTAAATTACAGACGGTTGTGATATGTAGTTAATGGAAGGTTATAGGCTATTTTGTAAATACGGGACCAGGGGATCTGAGCCCATCTTGGGGGCACGGTCAGGAGAACTTTCTGAGGAAGTGACATTTAAGCAGAGCCCAGAAGATGTCAGGAGTTAGGTAGAGGGTGGGGCTGGGAGGCGAAAGGCCCAGAGCTGAACAGAGCTGGGCAGCCTTGAGAAGATTAGATAGGGCCAGTGTACCCTTCCACGAGAGAACCGCCATGGTCTTTTTAGTATTCACCTATATCTAGTAGTGTTTCTTTTTAAAATTTAATTTAAAAATTATCCTACAGTAACATCGACTATTTCTTTTATATACTTCTGTGGTGTGTGTGTGTGTGTGTGCGCGCGTGCGCACACTGGGAAGTGAACCTAGGACCAAGTTCTGTGAATTTGAACACATGTATAGATAAGTGTAACTGCTAGCACAATTGGGATACAGAGCAGTTCCATCACCCCCCCCAGAGACATACAGTTTGTTTATCCATTTAGCCAGTGCATGACATTGGGTTGTTTATAGCTTTTGACAGTTATGAATATAGGTGTTCTAAACATTTGTGTACAGATTTTTGTTTCTCTAGGAATGGGTTTGCTGGGTTATGTGGTCATATCCCCATCCCCCCTTCCCCACAACATATGTAGTGGTTTCCGCCCTACACAGCAGCTAGCATTGCCATTATTTTAAATTCTAACCATTCTCTTCAGTGTGTAGTAGTATCTCCTTGTGGTTTAATTTGCATTTCTCTAATGGCCAATATTCAACATCTTCCCATTAAAATTTTTTTTCCTGCTAATGAGTTTAGTGTGTGTGTGTGTGTGTGTGTGTGTGTGTGTGTGTGTGTTACTGGGGATTGAACCCAGGGGCATTTTACCTCTGAGTTACACCCCCAGCCCCTTTTATTTTGAAGCAGGGTCTCACTATGTTGCTGAGGGTCTTGCTAAGTTGCTGAGGCTGGTCTTTAACTTGTGATCCTCCTGTCTCAGCCTCTTAAGTACTGGGGTTATGGGTGTGCACCACTGTGCGTGGCTGATTTTAGTGAGTTTTAAACAATATATTCTGGGTACATGTCCCTTGTTAATATATGATTTGCAAATAGTTTCTTCTTACCAGTGGCATATCTTTTTTATTCTCTTGGCAGTGTTTACTGCAGATCAGAAGTCTAACTTTTTTTTTTTTTGAGATGGGGTCTTGCTGTGTTGCCCAGACTGGTCTCAAACTCAAGAGCTCAAGTGACCCTCCATCCTCAGCTTCCTGAGTTGCTGGGACCGTAGGTGTGCACCCAAATTCTCTGCTAAGACTTTAATTTTGATAGTCAGTTTGTCGCTTTTTTCCTCTATTGATTGTACTTTTAGTGACATGTCTAAGAACTCCCTACCTACTTCCAGGCCACGAGGATTGTCTAATAAGACAATGTGTTTTGTAGTTTTACTTTTTACATTAGGATATGCAACCCTTTTTGAGTTAATTTTTATTTAAGATTCAAAGTTTTGGTTGAGTGGTGTTTTCTTTCTTTTTTTTTTTGGCATATGGATGTTGAATTGTTCCTGTCCCATTTGTTGAAAATGACATTTCTCAATTGCATTGCTTTTGTGCCTGTTAAAAAGTCAAATGGTGTGAATCCACTTGTGTGGATCCATTTTGGGACTTAGTTTTGTTCTATTGCTCACTGTGTCAGTCCTTCAGTCAGTCCTACATTGTCTTGATGAATGCAGCGTTATAGTCAGGGTTAAAACTGGAATCTTTCAGCTTTGCTTCTCTCTCTCTCTATCTCTCTCTCTCTTTTTGGTATTAGGAATTGAACCCAGGGGTGCTTTACGACTGAGCTACATGCCAAGCCCTTTTAAAATTTAAAGCCAAAAAAATTTTTTTTTGGTACTGGGGATTGAACCCAGGGATGGTCTACCTCCAAGCTACACCCGCACCCCTTTTTCTTTTTTTCTTTTGAAACAGGGTCTTGCTAAGTTGCCAAGAGTCTTGCTAGGTTGCTGAGGCTGGCCTCGAACTTCTGATCCTCCTTTGTCAGCCTCTAAGTACTAGGATTACAGACGTGTACCGCCCTGTAGAGAAAGGGTCTCACTAGGTTGCCAAGTTGCAGTCCCCTTGCTTCAGTCTCCTAAGTAGGTGGGATTACAGGTGTGTAGCACTGTGCCTGGCTTCCAACTTATTTTTTTTTTCCCCATAAAGTGTTTCAGGTATACTAGTTCATTTGTATTCCTATATAAATTTTAGAAGAGTGTGTGTGCTTGTGTGTGTGTGTGTGTGTGTGTGTGTGTCTACACATATATATATATATACATATATGTGAATATATGTATATATATATGTATACATACACACACACACACACACACACACATATATATATATATATATAGTCCTATTATATACATATATAATAGTCCTGCTATTATTTTCAATCTAGATTAATTTGGGGAAAACTCACATTTTTATTGAATCTTCTAATCCATGGACATGGTATGTCTCTTTATTTATTTAGGTCTTTTAAAATTTCTTTAAAGGGCATTTTGTAGTTTTCAGCATGCAAATCTTATACATGTTTTGTTAGATTTTATACCCAAGTATTTTAATTTTTGGAGGTTCTTAAAATTGTTTTAACAAATGTTAAATTTTAAACATATGTTTTAAAATTTTGGTTTCCAATTGTGTTTTCATGTTGTGATCTTACTACACTCACTATTTTTGTAGATTCGTTGGGGTTGTCTGTGTAGACAAATGTGTTATTTGTGAACAGGGACAGTTTTATTACTATTTCTACAATCTATGTTTTTAAATTTCTTTTTCTTATTTGCCTGGCTAGAAATTCAGTAGTGTATGGAATAGGAATGGTGATAGTACATGTTCTTATCTTATTGCCAATCTTAGTGGGAAAATGTTCAGTTATTTGGAATTAAGAATGGTAGTAGCTGTAGGGTTTTTGCAGATGGCCTTGGACAGTTTGAGGAATATCCTGTCTATTCCTAATTTGCCAAGAATTTTTAATCATGAATGGATGTTGAATTTGAAGTAACTGGTATGATCATGGTTTTTTTTTTTCTTTTGACTGTAATATGTTATTTTACATTGAGTGATTTTTAAAAATATGGAACCAGTCTTCCATTCTGGGGAAAAGCTCTGCTTGGTTGTGGTATACCACTCTTTTTTTATACATATATTGCTGAATTGGATTTCTAAATATTTTGTTAAGGATTTTTTCATATTTTTATGAGGGATATTGGTCTGCAGTTTGCTCTTTGTGTCCTGTCTTTGGTGTCAGTATAATAAATGAGTCGAGAAATGTTCCTTTTCTTTTTTAGATGGGAGTGTATAGAATTGTTTTCTTTCTTCTTTCAATGTTTGGTTAAATTCTCTATTGACACCACTGGGCCTGGAGAGTTCTTCAGGAGGCTTGAAACTATAAATTAAATGTCTTTATTAGTTACAGGACTATTCAGATTCTCTGTTTTGTCATTTTTTCCCCAATTTTGTCTTGGTTGTAGTCTATCATGTTTGTTGAAAGCAAAAATATTAACATCGATGGAGTTTCAATGTGTTTTGACATCTGGGTTTCTAGTTACCTGTTCTGTTGCACACTTTTGAGTGGGCAGCCATCAGGGAAGAGAGAGGAAGAAGAGTGTGCTCTTCCCCACTCTCTTGGGACTGCAATTTCACTGTTTGGAGGAGAATGGTCCTGTTTTTTTTTTTTTTTTTTGCTTTGATTATTGCTTCCATAGCTACAGAATTATTTGAGGGTTGGGGCACAACAGAAAAGGGTGAAAGAAAGTCTAGGAGATGAGATTTTCATGGAGTTCTAAACTCCCTTTTCTACTTCTGAGTCAAAAGTGTAGGGCTTCTGGAATTCTGTCAGTGCCGCCGTGCCTACCTTGGGTTTCAGGCTTTGTTGAGATCAGGAAGGGGGATCGTGGAAGAAAAGATAATGATAAAAGCACTGGCTTATGGTAGTTTTGAGTTCTATTCTTCTGTTATCAGTCTGCTACTGTTGACTTTTCTGAGCCCACACATACTTGGCTTGTGTATTCTGTTCAGGCTTCCTAGCTGCATTTAGTGGGACGATCAGGTTGGAGTGTTCTTACTCCATTTTACCTGGAATGAGAACAGGCAGTGGTGCCGAAAGTCACTTGAAAACAACTGCAGGAGGGTATCGGGTGTAGCTGGGAGGGGTGGTATCCTATGTGTTATGCTGTATATCCTCTGTCATGGGAAAAGTTTTGTTTCATGGTTGATAGCACTACTTCATAAGCTAGTCCAAGGCTAGTGGGAGAATAAGGAGAGTGCCCACGGCTAACTGCTTGACTGACCCGCTGCAGTGGTGTCTAGTTAGCTGCTGTTCCTGGTGGAGCATCCCTCATGTGGAGATTATTTTCTTTCCAGAGGAGATAAACACAGAGAATCCCTGGCTTCCCAGTTAAAGTTCCGACTCTGCTGTGGCATTCAAGGTCCTTTTGGAGCTGACTCTGTGTAATTTTTCTATATTTTCTCTGCCATTCTCTCCCTCCGGCCCCTCCTCACACACCTTGCTTTCAAGTCATCTCACAGATTTTTAGATAGGCTGGGGCCTTTCGCATTTCTATAGTTTTGGATGTACTCTTTCCCTGTTGGAAATCCCCTTCTAACTTTCCCCCATATATTAAAAATCAAGTTTTATATTTCTTTCTTTATTTTTTTGTGGTACTGGGGATTGAACCCAGGGACATTCTGCCTCTGAGCTATACCCCCAGCCCTATATTTTATTTTTTATTTTGAAACAGGGTCTCACTAAGTTGCGGAGGGCCTCACTAAGTAGCTGAGACTGGCCGTGAACCGGCGATCCTCCTGTCTTAGCCTCCCAAGTACTGGGATTAAAAGCGTGCGTGCTCTCTCTCTCTCTCTCTCTCTCCCTCCC
>PVJS01049123.1:0-14782 GCA_004027185.1 Glis glis | reverse complement strand
GGTTTTTTTTTTTTTTTTTTTTTTTGCGGTACCGGGGATTGAACCCAGGGACATTCTACCTCCGAGCATTCTACCTACCTCGGCCCTATTTTTTATCCTTTATTTTGAAACTGGGTCTCACGAAGTTGGGGAGGGCCTCAATAAGTAGCTGAGGCTGGCCATGAACCTGGATCATCCGGTCTCCGCCTCCCAAGTACTGGGATTACAAGCATGCGCCACCACGCCCAGCTCTTGCTAGGTTCTTAAGGCTGGCCTCGAACCTGTGATCCTCCTGTCTCAGCTTTCCAAGTACTGGGATTACAGGCATGTGCCACCACACATGGCCTTATTTAGGTGAGAAGTTGGAAACTTTGTGCAGGCCAAGGAAAGAGCATCCAAAGGGGTGCTTTCTCTGGGGTTCTCTGGAGAACATGGTCCCACCATGAGGTAGAGATCACTGTCAATCAGCTGATAAAACAAAAGGTTCCTATAGGGCAGTAGCAGCTCAGAGTCGCCGGTCAAGTATTTCTAAGAACCCAAACTGCTATTCCCAAGACTGTTAACATTCTGCATATTGCAGAAAAATAGTATCCTAACATATAATCATACAGTGAAAAGGCCTAGAAACAATTATCTACCGAGAAGCAATGAGCATTTCTAGCACCTGCACTGTGAACTAGGGACACTTGGAGAAATGGCTCAGATAGGTCTGAGGCAAGAAATGTACAAGATGACCATAGAACAACAAGCGAGGCCAGAGAACAAGTACCAAAGGCCACCAAGGTCATGTCTAAAGGACTCAGGAACAAACTGAAGCCACGTCCTCTAGTCAGTGATGGATAAATTGTTCCACCTGTTGTAACTCTCATAGTCTGAAGCAACAAATATACTTAAGTTCATAAAGGTACCCGTACGGCCACCTCTGACTGGCCATTGCTACAGGATGCAGAGGGGAAAATCCTGATCTTGGAAACTGGGAAACAGAGTGAGAAAAATCAAGCATTTATCCTGACTTCCCCGTTTGAACTCTACCCCTGGGAATGGGGAAGCTTCTCTGCATAGACCCATATGTCTACTAAAAGGAGGGAAAAAGCTAAAGTTTGAAAATCAATAGTTTGCAACCCCTTATGGATACAGGCCTTGGACATTGATAACTACTAATATCACAGAAAGAGATAAACCCATTATATGCCTCCTGTAGGAAAAACACATTGATATACACCTGAATCCTGAATATGATCACACCTTGGATTAAAACAAACAAACAAACAAACAACAACAACAACAAAACCACTTTATGGAAAACACAGGGACAGAAGAACATGTTCAGCACCACCACAGGGACGCAGTGAGCAGATCCCAGGCTGAGAAATGCTGCAGGAAGAATGAGACCGTTTCTTCAACCACTTTACTGCAGGAGCAGGTGAGGGAGAGAACATGGGTCAAAAGAAACTTATGTGAAGCCATGCATGATGGTATACACTTGTAATCCCAGTACTTGGGAGGCTGAGACAGGAGGATCGCAGGTTTGTAGCCAGCCTCAGCAACTTAGCGAGGTCCTCCACAACTTAGTGAGACCCTGTTTCAAAACAAAAATAAATAAAATAGGGCTGGTGGTGTAGCTCAAAGGTTGAATGTCTCTGGGTTCCATCCCTAATACCATACACACACAAAAGAAAAGAAACTTATGTAATACATCAACCAATTGCCATGCGTGGCCTTTTCCTGGATCCTGGTTTAAACAAACAGAGAGAGAGAGAGAGAGAGAGAGAGAGAGAGAGAGAGAGACTGTTGACTGGATATGTGAATACCATCCAACTATATGACGACATTAAGACATTCATGTTAACGTGGCATGGGAGGAGACGATGACACTGTGATCAGGATAAAATTTAGAGGGCAGGACTTCGCGCTGTGGCCAGGTGAGAAGGCCGGCACATCTTTTCCCCATCAGGCAATGATGAACCTGTACAAAATTCACCCAAACCACCAGTCATAGTCATCAAGACTGTGTGTATTGGCACAAGATAAACGTAGGTGAAGGGGACAGAGCTATCTGAAAGCGAGTCCTTACACGTACGGTCAGCTGATCTTTGATAAAAATGTCAAGACAACTCAATAGGGAACAGGTTGTGTTTTCAACAAATGGTGTAGGAACAACTGGACATCTATGTGCAGATCAAACACACTCACACCATACATGAGAATTCACTCAAAATGGGTCACAGACCTAACTGTGAGGGCTAAGTCAAGAGCCCTTCTGAAAGAAAGCATGGGAGAAAAATCTCCATCATCTTGAGTATAATCCATAAAAGAATAAATTTATAAACTGGACTGCATCAAAATTGAAAAGTTTCGTGCTTCAAAAGACTCAATTAAGCTGGGTGTGATGGCATACACCTGTAATCCCAGTACTTGAGAGGCTGAGACAGGAGGATTGAAGGTTCAAGGCCAGCCTCAGCAACTTAGTGAGATTCTCAGAAACTTAGCAAGACCCTGTTTGAAAAAAAAATAAAATAGGGCTAGGGTGTAGCTCAAAGGTAGAATTTCCCCTGGGTTCAACTCTCAGTACAACAACAACAAAAGACCCCATTAAGAAAATGAAAAGATAAGGGCTGGGTGTGTGGCTCAGTGGTAGAGCACTTGCCTAGCATGTATGAAGCTGAGTTCAATCCTCAGTACCACCACCACCACCACCAAAAAAATAAAGAAAGAAAAAAAGAAGCCGGGCGTGGTGGCGCACGCTTGTAATCCCAGTACTTTGGGAGGTGGAGACCGGAGGATCCGGGTTCGCGGCCAGCCTCAGCTCTCTCGCTCTCTTTCCCTATCTCTCTCTCTCTCTCTCTCTCTCTCTCTCTCTCTCTCTACTTAGTGAGGCCCTCCGCAACTTCGTGAGACCCGGTTTCAAAATAAAGTATAAAAAAAAAAAATAGGGCCGGGGGCGTAGCGTGGAGGTAGAACACCCCTGCGTTCAATCCCTGGTACCTCAAAAAAAAAAAGAAAAAAAAAAAGAAAAAAGCCAAATATTGGGAAAACTATTTTTGAATCATGTATCAGGTAAAAAACTTCTATATAGAATAAAGAGCTCTTGCAACTCAACAAACAATCTAACTAAAAATTGGTAAAATATTTCAATAGAGCTGGGGATGGTGGTGCACACCTAGAATCCCAGTACTTCGGAGGCTGAAACAGGAGGATCGCAGGTTTGAGGATAACCACAGCAAGGATAACTTAGCAAGGCCCTCAGCAACTTAGTGAGACCCTGTTTCCAAATAAAAAATAAAATAGGGCTGGGAGTATAGCTCAGAGGTAGAATGCCCCTGGGTTCAATCTCTAGTACCCCCCCACACAAATTTTTGAATAGATATTTCACCAAAGAAGATCTATGAATGATGAACAGGCACATGGCCCAGCATCATCAGTCATTAGGGAAATGCCAATTAAATTCACAATGAGGCAAGTCATACCCCTCCTGGAATGGCTAAAAAAGAGAGAGAGAGAGAGAGAAGCAGGTACTGGTGAGGATGTGGACACAGAGAACTCTCACACACCGCTGGTGGGAGTGTAGATCAATAGAGCCACTCTGGAAAACAATCTGGCAGTTCCATAATGTGATAAACATAAGTTTACCATACAAACCACCAATCCTACTCCTTGGAGTTTCCCTAAGAAAAATGGAACCATATATATGCCTGCAAAAAACATAGATCTGTGAATGAGGTCCCGGTAGTATTATTCATAATAGTCAAAACCTAGAAACAATCCAAATGTCCATTAATTGATAAATAAACAAAATGTGGTATATCCATAAAATGAAATGCTATCCATCAATTGAAAGGAATTAACTATGGATACACACATAATAACAGATATTAACCTCAAAAACATTCTAAGAGAAAGAAGCCAGATGTAACAGGCTTCTTTATATGTAACAATATATTGTGTGATTCCACTTAAATGATATGCCCATAAAGGTAATTTATATGGGAAGAAGATCAGTGGTTCTCCTGAACTGGGGTTGTGGGTGGAGATTAATGCCTAATGGGCACAAAGAGGGAAAAGGGGGGGAAGGTTATTTTTTGTTTTTTGGTACTAAGGATTGAACTTAGGGCATTCTACCTCTGAGCTACAGCCCTATTTTATTTTTATTTTGAAACAGGGTCTCACTAAGTTGCTGAGGCTAGCTTCTAACCTGTGATTCTCCTGTCTTAGCCTTCCAAGTACTGGGATTGCAGGTGTGTGCCACCATGCCTGGCTGGAAAGGTTTTATTTATTTATTTACTTATTATTTATTTATTTTTGCGGTACTGGGGATTGAACCTAGGGGCATTTTACCCCTGAGCTACAACCCCAGCCCTATTTGGAAAGATTTTAAAACTGGATTGTGGCAATGGTTTCATAACTCTACAAATTTACTAAGAATCACCGAATTATACATTTATAATGAATAAATAATGGTATGTAAATTATAACTCCTCAATAAAGCTATTAAAATAGTCTTCATCTTTTTGAGATATATATATAACCATAGCAACAGATAAAACCACAGGGGTCTGGGAACTGCTTTAAAATGATGTGGGGCAGGGAGGAGGCACGAGATGGGCCTCACACTGATCACTGTTGAAGCTGGGTCATTATGCTATTCTGTTGGTCATGTTTAAAGTTTTCCACAATAAAAAACATAAAACCCCACAAGGTTGGTGATCCAAAGGAGTGAACAGAGCTCCTAAATCACAATTACATGCACGTATGCTTTACACTTGAGATACTTAGTGGAAATATGATGGGTGAGGAGAACAAGGGTTACACCCCACTGCTAATCTGTTGCCAGGGAAACCTGAAAGTTAAGAGAAAGGCCTGCCCTCTTCTGAGCGACCCTACCTCCTCCCTCTGCTAGGACCCATTTCTGCCATCTGTTTGATTGCACTGATAGGACCCTGTTTTCTCAACTGCTTAACTACCTTCAGAAAAGATTACAGTCAGTCAAACTTATGGTGCTTCATAGCCCAGCCCATTACCTACCTTTACCCCAGGAAGAACAAGCAGAAGCCTCTTTCTCAAGGATTGAGAAAGGTGAATAACAGGAGTGGGGAATGTGATGACGTGCCCAGAAAAAAGTAATTTTTTTAGCCTCGTTTTCTACCCTAAAATTAAACTCCCTGTCTTTACTGCCACAAGGACAAGACTAGTTCCCCAAGGACAGAAAACCAGTTCCTGCCCGTATTGCCCCTAAGGACAACACTCAAAAAACCAGTTCCTGCCCTTACCTCCGCCCTAGGACAGAGCCCTCAAAACTGACCCCCGCCTCTGTGTTTAACCCCCTACCCTAAACTAATCACTTTACTTCTAAATAAGGGAAAACTTTCTGTGGTTGGCTGATTCGAACCCAAACTGCAAAAATCTGTCTCTGTACCCCCAGCTTGTTCTATAAAAAGGGAGCTGTAAGCTACACAAGGGGCTGCCGTTCTAGCCTGTGCTGGTGGACGGTAGCCCCGCGGTATTAAAGCCTCGCCTTAACTGAGATGGTGGTCTTGGAATTTCTGTTTCTCGCGCATTGTTCAACAACTTCGCTCTCGGGAAGGCTGTGAAACTATTTCTTTAAAGACATCTACACAGAATTGCTTAATTCTGGAATCTTAAAGTAGGTGAACGGCTTGTGTTCTAACCTGGTGAGTAACGCATTACAGACAGCTGCTCATTTCCATCCGTGTGGACAGTGACCAAGTCTTTCGTTTCTGTGTCAAACACAAACCACCTGTCATGAACACGAGAAAAAGCAAAGTGAGCTGTTTAGTGAGGAAACAAAATAAGACTGTTACAATAATCGGAGACATTAGTAACTATTGATCATAAAGGCTAGATAAACACTCTGGGTTTGCTTAACAAGAAAGCGTACTCCCAACTTTTATTTAAAAAGAATTTCCTATATCAAGCATTTCCTACAGAAAGGAAGAGCACACTGACTACTGTTTGGAGCTGTTCAGTTTTCAGCACTCTGCCCTGGTTTCTCAGTTATTTATTTATTTATTTTTTGGTGGGACTAGGGATTGAACCCAGGGGCATTCTACCTCTGAGCTACACCCCCAGCCCTATTTTTTGTTCTTTATTTTGAAACAGGGTCTCACTAAGTTGCAGAGGGTCTCACTAAGTTGTTGAGGCTGGCCACAAACCTGTGATCCTCCTGTCTCAGCCTCCCAAGTACTGGGATTACGAGCGTGTGCCACCACACCTGCTTCCTCAGTCATTTATACAAGAAGGAGAGAAAGCCCAGGGCAGGAAGATGGCTGACACCTAAGGCCTGGGCCGGTGGTCAGAGAACAGTCAAGGACCACCTGCACGAGCTCATCCAGAACTCTGACCTGGACACGGCAGGCCGGGCCCAGGAGGAGGGTGGGGACAGTTCAGGACAGTGATCCTCTAGACCTGGAAATGTTAGCGAGCGGCCAACATGTGGATGAAAGGACAGAGCTCAGGGGCGGGAGGAGAGGAGAGGGCAGGTCTTAACTCTGACCTCTCTGGGCCCAGTTTCTACACGTGTCATAGGAATTGGAGTCTAGCTCTCCTTGTAGGCACAGTGTCAAATTATGATGGACATTGAGGTGCTTGGTATCTTCTGATAAGGACACAGCTCACTCTAACTTTGTTCCATGTTGGGGTGACTAAACTCTCAGTAAGTGGGACCCTGGTGTCTCTGGGGATGAACAGGAATGTGGGCTCCCTGCCGCTGCAGTTCAAACCCGGATGACACATCCCATCCACCTCTCTGCAGAAGTCCCCGACTTCCTGCCTTCTACTTGGGTGCTAGCCACCACCACTAGCCAGGGCTTCCTGAAAATTGGATGCTGCTCCTCTGCTTGGATTTCCTGCATCTTGAACAACCATTTGCCTTTAATGTGCTATTTAACCTCAACAGAGGCCAGAATGTGACAGTCAGACTGGGCTGGCCAGGACATGCCTTTAAAAAGCCCTCACAAATGGGCAGCATCAGGAGCAGCTGGCTCTGCACTAGCAGCTCAGGGGCCGTAGACGGAGGGTGGGACTGGGTTACAGGTGCCGTCTCTTTGACCCCCGGGATGCTGTCTGTGTTCTGTGTTCATCGCCAGGTTTCCGTGCGGTCAGCAGGAAGATGACAGTGATGTCTGTCCGATAGCTGCCAACTGGCTAGTCCTTTGAGGGTACAGCCTTCAAAGACAGCCTTCGGCTGTCTCGAAGCAAGGTAAGCTGTGTGTGTGTGAGTGCGTGTGCGTATGTGTATGTGACTATGTAAACATCTTCTTGAAGAATGCTGTTGGACAGGTGGAGATTGAACTCAGGGCATTTTCCTCAGAGCTACATACCCAGCCCTTTTTATTTTTTATTTTGAAACAGGGTCCTAAGTTGCTGAGGGCCTCGCTAAGTTGCTGAGGCTATCCTTGAACCTGTAATTCTCTTGTCTCAGCCTCCCAAGTACTGGGATTACAGGCGTGCACCACCACACTTAGCTGGGGTCTGACTCTTAAGACATTGCTACTCATGATTTAGGAATACTTACTGTTTCTTTATATACTCTACAGTCATAACAATGGAGTCTAAGTGGTACACTTTTTAGAGAGAAAAGATGGGGAGAAACAACCAAAAACATTTAAACAAAACTATGGTAAATGAATATAATACTATGATAAGTGAATATAAGACTATGGTATGTGAATATAAGACTATGGTAAGTGAATATAAGACTATGATAAGTGAATATAAGACTATGATAAGTGAATATAAGACTATGGTAAATTAATATAATACTATGATAAGTGAATATAAGATTATGGTAAATGAATATAAGACTATGGTATGTGAATATAAGACTATGGTAAGTGAATATAAGACTATGGTAAATTAATATAATACTATGATAAGTGAATATAAGACTATGGTAAATGAATATAAGACTATGGTAAGTGAATATAAGACTATGGTAAGTGAATATAAGACTATGGTAAATGAAAATAAGACTGATAAGTGAATATAAGACTATGGTAAATGAATATAAGACTATGATAAATAAATATGACTATAAGTGAATATAAGACAATGGCAAATCAATATAAGACTATGATAAATAAATATGACTATAAGTGAATATAAGACTATGGTAAATGAATATAACCTCATCCAGGTTTCACTTTCCATAGTTTCAGTTACCCATGGTCAAGCTTGGTCTGAAAATATTAAATGGAAAATTCCAGAAATAAATGCTTCCTATGTTTCAAGGTGTGTGCCTTCTGAGTGCATCACTGCCTCACTTCATCTCACCAGGCGGGTTCTGCGTCGCCTCAGGCCATCATAGCAGGGAGGGGGATGCAGTATGATCAGATGTTTTCAGAGGGACACGGTCCGTGATTTTTTGTTACAATCGTCCCATTTTGTCATTAGTTATTGTTGGCAATCTCTTACTGTGCGTAATTTATAACGGTGGGGCACGCCTGAAATCCCAGTACTTGGGAGGCTGAGACAGTAAGGTTGCAGGTCGGAAGCCAGTCTCTGCAATTTAGCAAGACCCTGTTTCAAAAATGAAAAAATAAAAAGGGCTGGGGGTGTGGCTCAGAGGTAGAATGTTCCTGGGTTCAATCTCCAGTACCCCAAACAATAAAACAAAAACTTTACCATAGGTACGTATACACAGGAGAAAGCATGATGTATTTAGGGCAGGGTGCTATATACAGTTTGGGGCATCCGTGTGGCTCTTGGAACAAAGCCCCTGAGGACAAGGGGGGACAGCTGTGCTATGGCAAACAGCATGAAGGTACAACCAGAAGCAGTTTTTGTTGTTTTGTGGTGATGGGGACGGAACCCAGGGCTGCACACATGCTAGCAACACCCTCAACCCTCGAAGGTACAAGCAAACTTTGGCAAACAATGATGATAATGACGGCTCTATCGCCTGTCAGGCAGTCCCAGCAGATGCTCTGTCGTCAGTGCAACACAGCCAGGCAGGCGATACTGCCATAATTTATAGAAAAAGAAGCAAACTCAGGGAGTTTATTGACTGGCTCACACACATACAGGCTCCTGCGCGTGGCAAAGCTGGCGTGGGAATGCAGGTCTACCGCCCGGCACGTGGGGGGCGCTTGGGAGATGAGCAGCAGCTGGATCTGAACCTGGGCACCTTCTAAAATTTTGAAAGGACGGCTAGAAAAAGCAATTTTAAGTTCTCAGTGCTTTAGAATGCCTTCTCATCCAAAGTGGAGGCTTTGCCCAGGCTCAAGAGGAGGCCTTGTGGAGGCTCCACAGAGCCTCTGAAATTGGAGGCAGACGGGGAAGGAGTGTCTTTATAGGAGAGAGGATCCATAGCTTTCCAAAGATTTCCCCCAGGTTCAAAATGAGAAGGACCACTTCTTAAGTTTTGACTTAATTTTTTTTTTGGTACTGGGGATCCAACCCAGGGGCATTCTACCTCTGAGCCCTTTTAAAACTGTTTTATTTTGAAACAGTCTTACTAAGTTTCCGAGGGTCTCTCTAAGTTGCTAAGGCTGGCCTCTAACTTTCAATCCTCCTGTCTCAGCCTCCCAAGTACTGGGATTACAGGCATGTGCCCCCGCACCTGGTGGGTTTTGACTTAATTCTTGGGAGTCACTGGAAGCTAAGGGGATGTGGCCAAGAGCTGACTGGCGTCTGTCTCTGGGGAAACACAACCAGCGAGCTCTTCTCCATAGCTCTGAAAGCACAGGCCGTGCTGGAGCACGCTTACCTCCCAGTTAGTGTTCCAACGGCAACCACAGACCCTGAAGGATGAAAACCAGAAGACTGAGCTGGATCCTAAAACATTTTAAAGGAAGTGTGAATTGAGGGCCAGATACAGCACCGCAGCATAACACACACCGCACGCCTCTACCTCCCAGGCTCTACTCGAAAAGTCTCCTCTAGAGGGGGAAATGCTTGCCCACTCGGACGCGGGGCACATTTCCATAATATTACGTTTTTATCTCCTGAATTGTTCTCTTTTTGTCTTGTATTCTTTCACATTTACAGTAATCAGATGAAAGACCAGCAGGTGAGTGCCCTTCCCCCAGTGTGGTGCGCCTGCCGGCCCCTGTGCTGCCCTGTGCTGAGCGGCCAGCATGTTAAACACTGCTCCAGCCGTCTGGAGCTGCGACCCCTGAGCACTGCAATGGGGCGGGAGTGGAAACGCCAGACGTGGAGAGGCTACGGCACCAATGAAACACACGAGAGACCACAAAGAAACCAGCTGCTGAGTCTGTCATCAATGCCTTTTCATAGGAGGGGCTCTCCCCAGGCTCAGGGCCACTGAGGGCCAAACTCAGGCTCCCCTGAAGTTTTACCTTTCACGAAGCACTTTCTTTTTTTTTTGTGGCACTGGGGATCGACCCCAGAGTTTTCTACCTCCAAGCTACACCCATAGCCCTATTTTATTTATTTATTTACTTGCGGTACTGGGGATTGAACCCAGGGGCATTCTACCTCCAAGCTATACCCCCAGCCCTATTTTATTCTTTTATTTTGAAACAGTTGCTGAAGCTGGCCTTGAACCTGCAATCCTCCTGTCTCAGCCTCCCAAGTGCTGAGATTACCAGCGTGCACCACCCAGCCCAGCTTTATTTTTTACTTTGAAACAGGGTCTTGCTAGGTTGCTGAGTCTTGCTACATTGTTGAGGCTGTCCTCGAACCTGTGATCTTCCTGTCTCAGCCTCCCAAGTACTGGGATTACAAGCATGTGCCACCATGCCCAGCTCACAAATCACTTTTTAGACATAATTAAGCTGAGTTTCATAGCAAATTGGAGATGAGGACACTGGGGTACGGAGAGGTTAAGTATTCCTGTCCAAAGTCACATGGCTGGCGGCAGAAGAGACGGGACTTACTGCAGGTCTCTGGCCCCACCCTTATGTCAGGCTGAGTGGTGAACAGCCCTGTGAAGGGGGAGGGAGATGTAGTGTCACTGCTTCCAGATGGCTGCCCCACAGCCGCCTTCCCCGACCACCTGGGCTCTCCCACCTCTATGCTCAGCTAGCTGCCAGTGACCAGCACCCTTCCCTGAAAGTAGAGGGAAGGAGGGGTGCCACTGGACCCCACACCTGGGAAATGCCAGCAACTCTGCAGGGATGGGAGGATGACGCGGGCACTGCAGATGGGCTGTTGCCTTAAACGGGGCTGTGCCTGTCGTTAAGGACACAAGCGACATAGGAGGTGCCTCTGACTGATGCTGAGGACAGGGCCTGCGTGTGGCCAGATGGAGCTGGTGTAGGCACTGGCTCTGCCTCTTACTCAGCAACCCGGGCAAGTTAGCTAACTTAGTTCTAAGCCTCTGTTTCCTGAATAGTAAAATCAGAGCAAAAAAACCCACAGGCCACAAGGCAGCTGCCAGGATTAAGGGCGATCCACGTTCAGTGTGGGGCGTGCAGACGGCCAGCACCAGGGATCCACGCCTGTCGCAGATGCAGGAAAAGGATTCAACACTCTGACACACAATCTGTACTCCTTTTGCAAAGTTCACAGAGATGCTGACTTTAAAACTGACATCTGATCTTTACCATCAAAATAAAGATAGAGAGATAAATTAAACCATATGTTTTCAGTGCAGCAGGTAAATTCTCACCCAAAAAAGTAAGCCAGTTACAAGACTGCACTCAGGAACCCCAGCGACCAACTGGGGAAGGACAATTCACTGTTCAAAAATTCCTCAGTATAGCTGGGCATGGTGGCACACGCTTGTAATCCCAGTACTTGGGAGGCTGAGATAGGAGGATCGCAGGTTTGCAGCCAGCCTCAGCTACTTAGTGAGACTCTGTTTCAAAATAAAGAATAAAAATAGGGCTGGGGGTGTAGCTCAGAGGTAGAATGCCCCTGGGTTCAATCCCAGTACCACACGCACACACAAAAATTCCTCAGTAAACCTCAGAACTATACGGATGAGACCACTTGCAGCAATGTGAAAAGCAACACAATTCTAGAAATAATCAAATGACATTGGCTTTGGGACAATTTCTATTACTATTAATTTCATGCACAAAATAAATGAACGTGTTCCAGATGACGTAACGTGCGTATTTACCTCTATGATTTTGTCCCAGACGGGCCGATGACCAACGGCGTCCCAGAGAGTGGCGTGTTTGTCATGCCCACATGTCAAGAACTGGGGTTTGGAGGCATGGATGGCCAGGCCCCAGAGCTCATCAGTGTGGCCCTGCAGAGAACCAAGACACGGAATTGTCTGAGACCCTGCAGGCGACACTGGGAGCTCATGACCCTCACGATGGCCCTGCTGGTCTCTGTTCCCAGCTAAAATCATCTTAGTGCAAAATAGGAATGACCACCTCCCGTGCTCGTGTAGATCCTCATTTAATGCAGAACGGAGTGTGTGCAGGCCCGCTGAGCCGGACCGTACCTGAGTGATGGGTGAAAAGTCCCCCGACAGGGTGCCCTGCAGGACAAAGTTCCTCGTGGTGCCTATCAAGATGACGTCACCCTTCCCCTCGGCCACTGTTCGTATGGGGCCAAACTGTTCCGGAATCTGCATCAGAAAGAGTCACACGAAAAAGAAGATCTAAGATTTCATATGATAGCTTCTTTAACAGTTTTATGTAACATATATACATATGTGTGTATGTATACACATATACACACAGAGAGAGGGAGTTAGATAACATTGCCAGTTGAGTGAATGATTAAAACCACAAACCTTACTTTTTAAACTATAAACATTTTACTTTTTTTGTGTGTGTGGTACTGAGGATTGAACCCAGGGGCAGCCTACCTCTGAGCTACACTCCCAGCCCTATTTTATTTTTTATTTTGAAACAGGGTCTCACTAAGTTGCTAAGGCTGGCTTTGAACCTGGGATCCTCCTGTCTCAGTCTCCCAAGTACTGGGATTACAGGCCATTTACCACCACATTCAGCTCATTTGCATATCTTAAGAAAATCAGCAAGAGTAAATTTTTTTTCTTTTTTAAGGGATATGACTAGTTAGTCTCTTCACTTGTTATGACTACTGATGCAACAGTAGATAAAATTTGGAAAATAAAGACTACTAAGAGATCCTAAAAATTGGCTGTAACTTAAAAATGGTAAATCCTCTAGCAACATCACTGTTTAGCTTTGAAAGCAGCCATTGCTCATGTTGATAAATATAAGGAACAATCCAAACGTTAAGAAAAGGAATTTCAAAATGCATTTGCTAAGAACAGCCTGGGAGCGGGGCCTGGGGGCTGACGTGAGGCTCTCCGGGTCTAGCAGGGTGAGGAACGATCTGCACTTGAGAAAAGGTGACACCAATGCACACAACGAGGAGGACTCACGTTAGATGAAGCTTTGGCGCTTTCTTTGCAATTACAATTGAATACAGGAATGTCTGTGGCTAGCAATTCACAACACCTTCACTCAAGTGCTGATCAAATCTTATTAAAAAAGTTACCACAACTAAAATCTCCAGGAAAGAGGAAGTGATTGGTAATGTTCACATGAAGGCCTTCCTTTATTATTTTATTTTATTTTTGGTACTAGGGATTGAACCCAGGGGGCATTCTACCTCCAAGCTATAACCTCAGCCCTTTTTATTTTATTTTATTTTATTTTATTTTATTTATTTATTTTTTGCGGTACTGGGGATTGAACCCAGGGGTGTTCTACCTCCGAGCTACACCCCCAGCCCTATTTTTTATACTTTATTTTGAAACCGGGTGTCACGAAGTTGCGGAGGCCTCACTAAGTAGCTGAGGCTGGCCGTGAACACGGATCCTCCAGTCTCTGCCTCCCAAGTGCTGGGATTACAAGCGTGCGCCACCATGCCCAGCCTCCAGCCCTTTTTATTTTGAAACAGGGTATCACTAAGTTGCTGAGGCTGGCCTCAACCTGTGATCTTTCTGTCTCAGCCTCCCACATACTGGGATTACAGGCATGCGCCACCATGCCTGGCGGCCTTAGAGAATCAAATTTTTACATTGCTAAACTCAGGGCCATGTTACTCTGTGTTGTGGTTTGGGTCTGGAATATTCCCTGAAAGCTCATGCATTGAAAGCATGTTCCCAATGCAGCAAGGCTCAGAGGTAGCACATGGCCAGAGGAGGTGGCTCGTTGGGGCTGGGGCCTTGGGGACCGTGTATGTCCCTGGCACCCTCCTCTTGCTCTACTTGTGGCCGCCTTGGTGTGAAGGTGGCCTCCTGCTGCCATGGTGCTGGCCAACCATGGACTGAAACCATGAGCCCCACAACACTTTCTTCCTCTAAGTTGTGCTTGTCAGGCATTTTGGTCATAGTGATGAAAAAACTGGCTAAAATACCCTGTGATGTAGTACATAAGCATGTTGTGTGTATCTGACTTAGGAGTTGGAAAAGCCCTACAACAAGTCCATTCCATTTGAGGGATGAAGGGTATCACCCTTCACATTGATATCAATTTTGCAATCCCCTCATAATTCCTGGAACCTAGGGGAGAAAACTCAGTGACTGCGTAGAGAAATATTATGTTTCTTGCCTTGGGCTCTTACTGGAAGGCAGGACTGCTCACCCGGTAACCAGGAGGTGAAGTGGGTCTCAAAAGGAGCTAGAGAAAGCCGGGTGTGGTGGCACACACTTGTAATCCCAGTACTTTGGGAGGCGGAGACCGGAGGACCTGGGTTTGTGGCCAGTCTCAGCTCTCTCTCTCTCTCTCCCCCTGTCTCTCTCTCTCTCTCTCTCTCTCTCTCTTTCTCTACTTAGTGAGGGCCTCTGCAACTTCGTGAGACCCGGTTTCAAAATAAAGTATAAAAAATAGGGCCAGGGGTGTAGCGCGGAGGTAGAACGCCTCTGGGTTCAATCCCTGGTACCGCAAAA
>PVJS01049122.1:0-14781 GCA_004027185.1 Glis glis | reverse complement strand
CGCGCGCACGTTCTCTCTCTCTCTCTCTTTCTCTCTCTCCCTGTCTCTTTCTCTCTCTCTCTCCTTAGTGAGGCCCTCCGCAACTTCGTGAGACCCGGTCTCAAAATAAAGTATAAAAAATAGGGCCGGGGGCATAGCGCGGAGGTAGAACGCCCCTGCGTTCAATCCCCGGTACCGCAAAAAAAAAAAAAAAAAAAAAAAAAAAAAAAAACTTTGTGTGGGAAGGATTGCCCAATAAGTACTGCTGGAACCATGGGTTATTTGAGGGGTAAATGTAGCACTTCAGCTTACATTATAAACTAAAATGAATGTAAGGAGGAGTGCTAAGGCATAAAAACTATTGAACAGGGAAAACTTGATAAATTTGACTACATAGAAATGCAGACAAATGCAGAACTTCCGCAGACAAAATGACACATGGAAAAAAATTTTATTTTATTTTATTTTTGGTACTGGGGATTGAACCCAGGTGCATTCTACTGCCGAGCTACACCACCAGCCCTATTTTTTTTTAATTTTTATTTTGAAACAAGGTCTTGCTAGGTTGATGAGAGTCTCACTACTTGCTGAAGCTGTCCTCGAACCTGCCATCTTCCTGTCTCAGCCTCCCAAGTACTGGGATTACAGGTGTGCACCACCATGCCCGGCTGAAAAGTTTTAATAATGTGCCAGTTAAGAGGCTGATATACTCTCTGTCTTAGTCCATTTGGCCCACTATAATAAAATACCACAAATTAGGTGGCTTATAAGCAAAACAAATTTATTTATTCTTCTCTGTTCTGCAGGTTGCGAAGTCTAAGATCAAGACACTGACAGAGTTGGTGTCTAGTGAGGATCTGTTCTTAGATGGTGGTTTCTGAGTGTCCTCGCATGGTGGAAGGGGCCAGGGGTCTCAGACCATTTTTATTTTATTGAATTTTTTTTGGCGTGGTGGTGGGGATTGAACCCAGGTGCATCCTGTCTCTGAGCTACACCCCCAGCCCCATTTTATCTTTTTTTTTGGAAACAAGATCTCACTAAGTTGCAGAGGGTCTCACTAAATTGCTGAGGTTGTCCTCAAATCTGCGATCCTCCTGTCCCAGCCTCCCAAGT
Source organism: Glis glis (assembly GCA_004027185.1). Classification (NCBI taxonomy): domain Eukaryota; kingdom Metazoa; phylum Chordata; class Mammalia; order Rodentia; family Gliridae; genus Glis; species Glis glis. Next base: position 13,689 of record PVJS01049122.1, on the reverse strand, counting down.
ATTGGGATTACAGGTGTGCCACACCATGCCCGGCCTCAGACCGTTTTCATAAGGACACTAATCCCATTCACAACAGGTCCACCATCATGATCCCATCTCCCAAACACCCTGCCTCCTCATCCATCGCTGTGGGGATGAGGGCTTCCAGATATGAACGGGGGTGGGGGTGGGGGACGTTTACACCCGAGCACTCTCTCTGTAAAGAGCCTATACAGATTGATCAGAAAACACTAACCCACTAGAGAAATGGGCAAAAAAAGAAAAAAATCACAGAGGAAACACAAGCGCTGAAGAAGTATATATTAAAATGTCTACCCTCATTAGTAGTCAAAGCTTACCCACTGAAAGGTGATCCCATTTTTCTTGATGTTTAACAATAAGTAAAGAAATTAAAAAATTATAATAGTGCTAGTGTAGGGGGCTGGGGTGTAGCTCAGTGGTAGAGTGCTTGCCCAGCACGCACAAGGCCCTGTTATTTTTTATTTTGTGTGTGTGTGTGTGTGCATGGTACTGAGGATTGGACCCAGGGGTGTTCTATCTCTGAGCTACACCCCAGCCCTATTATTTTATTTATTTTTTTATTTTGAAACAGGGTCTCACTAACTTGCGGAGGGTCTCTCTAAGTAGCTGAGGCTGGCCGCTAATCTGCAATCCTCCTGTCTCAGCCTCCCAAATACTGAGATTACAAACCTGCCCTACCATGCCCGGCTAGGCCCTGGGGTTTAATTCCCAGTATCAGAGGGGAAAAAGAACAATACTCGTGTGAGTGCCTTGAAATAAGCACATTCATACAATGCTGCTGAACATGTAAATAATTTTTTCCTGGAAAGCAACTAGGTAGCACATATCGGAAAACCAGCCTGAGCAACGACCACAGCTTCAAGCCCCTTTCTCTTCAGAGCCAAGCTGACCCCTCTGCCTGTAGGCTCTTCTCGGCTCCTGCCTCCTTACCTCCAGGCGCCGAGGACAGCCTTCCACCACCTACAGACTGGGTCAGATCCTCCTCCTTCAGCAGTATTCATCAGCCCGTGTTCTGGGGAATCAAATGGGGGGGGGCTGAGTCTCACGTCCCAGTGTGTAAACATCGGCTTAATTCTTCTCTATTTTTTCTGGAACTCTCACCTCCATAGGCGTGGTGTTCCCCCTCCGAGACTGTTTTATCTCTCTAGGGATTACTCTTCCATCCTCCCCCGGGGGCGGGGAGGGGTCCCCTCCTCTGGGATGCAGTGGGGACCCGGGGCCTAGTTGTACCTTTATCTGTCCTGTGTTTGTGGCTCCACCTCCATCCACTGGGGGGTGGTTGGTGCCTTCACTTCTTGTAATTTTCTTGTGCTTTTCCGTATGTCTGAATCATCTGCAATGAATCACTTTCGCCATCAGAAAAAAAAGCCCCTAAATTTCTTTTCATTTAAAATTTCATACCTTTTGACCCAGTAATTTCACTTCTTGAAATATCCTTCTTTTCAGAAAATAGACATTTGGGGAAAAAAATGTATGTACAGACACCTACACCTCAGTACAATTTATTATGGAAGATTGCTAGTTGTAAACATTCTAAATATCTAATATCAGGGTCATGGGCAAGTAGCTAATGATAAAGCTGTTAAGTGGTGTTTCCAAAGATGCTTAATGATGTAGGGGAAAAGGCTTGCAATTTCATACAATATGAAAAAAATATATAAAATTTTAGGCACAGATTTTACTTAAACACATGTGTGGAAGAAGGCGGCTACAAGGAACAACTTCTGAATATGAGCTGCTATTATTCCTGGGTGCTGGCCCTCGTTGCCTGCGGTGATCATGCATTAATTACCTTTTTAATCCCAAGAAGCCGGGCGTGGTGGCACATGCCTGTCATCCCTGTACTTGGGAGGCTGAGACAGGAGAATAGCAGGGTCCAGACCAGCCTCATCAGCATAGTGAGACCCTCAGCAACCTAGCGAGACCCTGTTTCAAAACAAAAAATAACAAGGGTTGGGGGTGTAGCTCAGAGGTAGAATGCCCCTGGGTTCAGTCCCCAGTAAGACACACACACACACACACACACACACACACACACACACACACACACAGAGAGAGAAAGAAAATTCTTTTTTTTTTTTTTTTTGCGGTACTGGGGATGGAACCCAGGGGCGTTTTACCTCCGCGCCACGCCCCCGGCCCTATTTTTATACTTTATTTTGAAACCGGGTCTCACGAAGTTGCGGAGGGCCTCACTAAGGAGAGAGAGAGACAAGGAGAGAGAGAGAGAGCTGAGGCTGGCCGCGAATCCGGATCCTCCGGTCTCCACCTCCCAAAGTACTGGGATTACAAGTGTGCGCCACCACGCCCAGCTTTTATACTTTATTTTGAAACCAGGTCTCATGAAGTTGCAGAGGGCCTAAGTAGCTGAGGCTGGCCGCGAACCCGGATCCTCTGGTCTCTGCCTCCCAAGTACTGGGATTACAAGCGTGTGCCACCAAGCCTGGCAGAAAGAAAATTCTTAAAAAATCCATATATGAAAGAGAAGAAAATAGAAAAGTTAATGTAATCCTAGGTTGCATTAATAGAGGTAGAAGTTTTGGGATGAGGGGTGATAATCTGGATTCTGGTCACCTAGAATATCACGTCCAGCACACAGGGGAGAGTGGCACATGTTAAGAAGAAAATGGACAAGCTGCAGGGTGGGTTGGAGACTTCTGGAAATCAGGGCTGGCTGGAGGCACGGGATTGCAGGCTCCAGTGGCCATCTGCATGGGAAGGATCGAACAGGTGGGTCACCGGCTCTTGGGGTCTGAACCAAGGCGGTACGAGAAGCTTAAAGGTGGAGAAAGATGTCCGGGCAATTCTGTGAGGGGTGCATCTTCCTGCAAGTGTCATTGGCCAGGCCGAGGTTGGCGTGAAAAGGAAATGAAAGCCCCTCCCCCCGCCCCGGCCAAGGCACTGGAGGTCAGTGGCGGGACCACAGGGTCAGCAACCCAGCGGCTGGTGAGCGGTGCGTTAGATGGGGAAGAAGTTTTGACGTCACTCAGCCGGACAGCTCTCTGCTTTATGTGCAGCCCACGACACGCATGTGCTCCCATGGGCCACAGACAGGATGACCCCCGGTCATGCAAAGTGCCCAGTGCGCTCCATATCACCCAGGCCTTTATTTCCTACCCAGGAAGGCAATGTGGGTTCAAGCGACAGACCTTGATCTTTTTCAAGAAATAACCTTGAGCCGGGGGTGGTAGCTCACGCCTGTAATCCCAGTGCTTAGGAGGCTGAGACAGGAGGATCGAAAGGTTCACAGCCAGCCTCAGCAATTTATTTTTTATACTTTTATTGGTGCATTATAGTCTCACATCATAATGTAGTTCAGTGATGGTGACATACATGCACGCAGCACTTGGTGGGTTTCCCCCCCCTTCCCCATACAGGGTACTGAGATTGACATTGGTATTCTCAATATGTGCATAATGTCAATGGAAGTGATTCCTTCGTTGATCCTCCCTCCCCTCCTTCCCCTAGACCACCTCTCTGGCTCCACTGGAGTTTCTCCTCCATTATCTGGAGTCCCTCTGCTATCCCAATTACTCCCTAGCTTCTGCATATGAGAGAAAACATATGACCCTTCACTTTCTGTGACTGGCTAATCTCACTTAACATAATGTTCTCCAGGCCCAACCATTTTCCTGCAAATGACATTATTTTGTTCTGGATTGCTGAGTAGAATTCCATGGTGTGTATATTCAATAATTTTGTAATCCATTCATCTGTTGATGGACACCTAGGTTGTTTCCATAATTTCAGCCTCAGCAATTTAGTGAGGTCCTCCGCAACCTAGTGAGATCTTGTTTCAAAATTAAAACAAAGCCAGGCGTGGTGGCGCACGCCGGTAATCCCAGTACTTGGGAGGCTGAAACAGGAGGATCGCAGGTTCGAGGACAGCCTCAGCAAGTAGTGAGACTCTCATCAATCTAGCAGGACCCTGTTTCCAAATAAGAAATAAAATCAGGCTGGGGGTGTAGCTCAAAGTTAGAATGCCTCTGGGTTCCCCAGTACCATACACACACACACACACACACACACACACACACACACACAAATTAAAACAAAAACAAACCAACAAAACCCAAATAGGGATGGGGGTATAGCTCAGAGGTAGAAGCCTCAATTCCCAGTACCCCCCCCCAAATAAAATAAATAAAAGGAAGAAATAAAGAACCTTGAATCTGTTTGGATTCATGAAAAACAGCACATTGCTCATGAGCTGCACATCAATAATTTGTGACGAGTTCTCCCAAGAAACACGCCTCAGACCTCGTTGCCCTGCTGCTCACCCACCCCTTTCATTTCACAACGGGGAAACTGAGGCCTGGAGAATGGAAAGAACCATCATCTAGTGAGTGTGAGCAATGGGAGGTGGGGGTCCAGAGGGTGGATTCTGTGATGAGGAGCCTCCTGTTACCAACTTAGGTATTGGTGATCATCAGGGCGAGGCTGGGGGGGGGATGACGGAGGGAGCAAGGGAAGAGGTGAGGCGTGCTCTGCTGTGTTCCGTCCTGGCCACACCCCACGCAGGTGCCGGAGTCCCACACCCACTCAACGTTCTCCTCGGCCTCCCTGACCAGAGCGTGGAGGTGAGGGGGCAGGGGGTGCAGTATGAGTTGAGTTGTGCACCCCCTCAAAGATACATCAAAATCTTTTTTTTTTTTGTGGTACCGGGGATTGAACCCAGGGGCGTTCTACCTCCGCGCTACACCCCCGGCCCTATTTTTTATCCTTTATTTTGAAACCGGGTCTCACGAAGTTGCGGAGGGCCTCACTAAGGAGAGAGAGAGAGAGAGAGAGAGAGAGGGGAAGAGACAGGGAGAGAGAGAGAGAGAGCACTGAGGCTGGCTGCGAACCTGGATCCTCCGGTCTCCGCCTCCCAAAGTACTGGGATTACAAGCGTGCGCCACCACGCCTGGCTTACATCAAAATTTTAACCCCCGGTTCCTCAGGTTTGTAACCTCGTTTGGGAATAGGGTCTTTCCAGGGATAATGAAGTTAATGAATTCATTAGAGTGGGTCCAAATCCAGTATGACCTGTGTCCTTATTAAAAGAGGAAATTTGAATACAAAGACAGACAGGTATGGGACAGTGACAGGGTGGTGCTTCTAGAAACCAAGAAAAGCAAAAAGAAACTACCAGAGTCTAGGGGAGAGGCAGGGAACAGATGCCCCCTCACAGCCCTGAGAGGAGCCAGCCTTCAGACACCTGGACCTCGGCCTTCCAGCCTCAGGACGGTGAGAGTCTTCTTCTGTGGTTCCAGCTCGTGGGACTCTGTTATGTCAGCTCCAGCAAACCAGGGCAGGGAGGAGGGCGCGCACAGCTGCTCTTCCCTGCAGGAGTCTTTATACTGCCCTGCCCCTTCCCAAACCATGTGGTTCCACCCCACTATGCTACCCGCACCCTTAGGCCCCCAGCCCATTTGCCCTTGCGTGTGGCCACCAGTCTGGGTCCCAGTCTTTCCAAAGCTTCAAGTCCTGAGCCCCGGCCTGACCCCAGCCCCAACAGCAAGCTCAGAGCAGGCGAGCTCCGAGGGTAGGGATGGGCGCCCTCTTCTCTTAAACCTACCTTTCCAAGCTATGACAGAGAAGGGATGCCAGAAACATGGGCTCCCAGGGCTGGCTCCAAGAGACCAGCCTCCAACCTGAAGCCTCTGGCCTCACCCTGGATGGGGGATGCTTTAGAAGAGGACCTTGGCCTCTTGGTGTCATGCTCTTCCAACGTGTGAATGGCCTCCTTCCTGCCCAGTCTAACTCAGTCCCTCACTTCACAGTCAGAGCTAATGCGGGGAGTCTGGAGGGCTTCCTGCAGGAGGTGCCTTCCAGCCTTGCTGAGGAATGTGAGGAGAATTGTACTGCTTGACTACTATGAGCCAGGAATGGCCACACACTGTTGCTCATTTCTTGTCACCTGTGAGGCAGGCGGCGTTATCTGCATTTTAGGGATGAGAAAACTGAGACTCAGGGAAGTGAAATGACTGACCACATACCACATGGCTTATACACGTTGGAGGTGGCATTTAAATTCAGAACCCTCAAGGCCGGGCGTGGTGGCACACGCTTGTAATCCCAGTACTTGGGAGGCTGAGACCAGAGGATCCGGGTTCGCAACCAGCCTCAGCTACTTAGTGAGGCCCTCCGCAACTTCGCAAGACCCGGTTTCAAAATAAAGAATAAAAAATAGGGCCGGGGGTGTAGCTTGGAGGTAAAGTGATCCTGGGTTCAATCCCCGGTACGGCAAAAATAAATAAATAAATTCAGAATCCTCTTCCTAATCTGCCTCTTCCTAATGCACTAAGCTTTTGCCTTTTCTGGGTGTGCTACTGTTTAAAGGACTGTGGGTTTTGGAAGAGTGGGGGAAGGATCCTCCGGGCTACCATGGACTGCTCTTCCCAGGTGAGTTTTGGGTGCACGGAGAGGAGCTATTTGCACACCCTTGAGCCGCTCCTTCCGATGCGCAGACCAGAAAGGGCCAAGGGAGGAAGGACAAGTGATTGAAACATCCCTCCCCAAATCCTATAGGGGTCCGGGATGAGGTGGGATGGGTGCAGGGTGTTTCTGAATTGGACTGTGGAGGGCTGGGCTGGTGGACACGCTTGGGAGCAGAGTGTCCAGGAAGCCACTGCGGGGGCAGCGTGGCTGGGGCAGGATGCTCAAGGGCACTGCTTTGGCCACCAACTAATGGGCAGTTGAATACCAGGGCCCCAGATGGACTGAGGCAGTGGGGGTGAAAAGAAGAGGTCAGTGCCCGGGGCGTTTCAAAAGGCAGAGAGCTTAGGACCCAGGGCCACTGAGAGGTAGCGTGCAGGAGCCTGAGGGTCTAAGGTGCTGGCTGCAATTGGAGCTGCAGAGACCAAAGACAGTTTGTACAGGACTGGAAAAAAAAAAAAAGAAAAAAAGGAAGTCTGGGCAAAATAACTGTCTCCTTTACCCCCCGCCCTGAGGCATACCGTGACAGCATCAATACACACCTCGCTTGTGATCAAGTCCTGTTTATTTTAGAAGCATAAACGGTGGAACTAGGAAGGAGTGATGAAGACAAGGCTCCAGGCCCCTGGACAGGGCCTGATCCCACTCAGGCTCTGTCCCTGCGATCAAGGCCAACCCCGCAGCCTCCAGCAGCCTTCTCCCGGGAGGCGAAGAGGCAGCGGCGACTCTTCCATAAGGGTAGAAATAGAGTAAGTTGGCTTTGGGTTCCTCTGGATCAGGTGAAAAAGGCCAGCGGGCCCACAGCAGCCTGGGCCAAGAGCACCCCGAGCTGGCTCCATCTGTGCCTGGGGCAGGGAAGCCATAGTGCCCGAGGGTCACCAAGAGGGCCCCAGGCACCCAAAAACCACCTGCCACGGCCCTCTGGCTAGCATTCTCTTCTCAGCCCAATCATCTCTGCAGAGTCTCTGAAGAGGGGGCGTCCAAGGCTGCCAGACTTCTCAGGACCCCTCTTTTGAGTGATATTAGCTCTAAGTCCCTACACGTACTGCTTCTTAGAAGCAGAGCTGCTGGGGCGACTGGGGGATTTCCTGCCACTCTGGGGGGGTGGGTCTAGGAAGAGGGGGGGCCTGGAAGACACCAGCCTCTCCTCAGTGGTCAGGTTGGCCCAGTTTTGCTCACTGGATGACAGCCCATTGTAGGTGGGGCATGGTGGGGACGAGGGCCCCTCGCCCATGGGGAGGTAGAAGAAGACCTGTTCAGGGTAAGGGTCCGCAGAGGTGCCCTGGGCTGGGGGGGCGTCCTGGCCCTGCCGTGCCCTCATCCCCCGGCTGAGACAGCGGCCCAGCAGGTGCACCAGCTCCAGCAGGTTGAGCACCAGGGAGATGAGTCCGACCACCAGCATGAAGATGATGAAGATGGTCTTCTCCGTGGGGCGCGAGACAAAGCAGTCCACAAGGTTGGGGCAGGGTGGGCGCTGGCACACGAACAGGGGCTGCATGGTCCAGCCGTAGAGGCGCCACTGGCCATAGAGGAAGCCTGCCTCTAGCACGCTCTTACACAACACGCTGGCCACGTAGGTGCCCATCAGTGCCCCGCGGATCCGCAGGCGACCATCCTCCGCCACAGAGATCTTGGCCATCTGACGTTCTACGGCGGCCAGCGCCCGCTCCACTTGTGGGTCCTTGGCTGGCAGGGCCCGCAGCTCTGCCTCCTTCTGCCGCAGCCGCTCCTCTCGCCGGGACAGGTAAATGACATGGCCCAGGTAGACCAGGGTGGGCGTGCTGACGAAGAGGAACTGCAGCACCCAGTAGCGGATGTGGGAGATGGGGAAGGCCTGGTCATAGCAGACGTTGGTGCAGCCGGGCTGGGCTGTGTTACACTCGAAATCCGACTGCTCGTCGCCCCACACCGACTCTCCGGCCAGGCCCAGGATAAGGATGCGGAAGATGAAGAGCACTGTCAGCCAGATCTTGCCCACCACAGTGGAGTGCTCCTGGACCTGGTCCAGCAGCTTCTCGAGGAATCCCCAGTCACCCATGGCTCCCGGCCTCCGTCTGCAAGGAGACAGAGCGCATCAGCGTGGCAGCGGAGTGTCCTTCCCAGCTCGTCCTAGCAACAGCCGGTGTGTGTGTGTGCACGTGTGTGTGTGTGTGTGTGTGTGTGTGTGTGTGTGTCTGTGGGGGGGGGTTTGGCACACCCATTCTCCCTGCAATGAGACTCAGCACTCAGGACCCAAAGCAGAGCTCTGTGTGATGATTTCTAAACTCTCTGCATGCCCTCGTTCTGCTTTTCTGAATGGCAGGGGTACAGCACCGCCAGGGTCCCTGTCTAATCACATATTTGTGCCCTCCTGTTCCCAGTCAGACCTCCAGGATGACCACAGCCCAAGGAGATCTGAGTTGAGGCTCCTTTGCCTATGGGAACAGAGAATCAGAGGAACTTATCCAAGGCCACACAGCTGGGCCATGTCCTTCTTCCTTTTTTTTTTTTTTTTTGGTACTGGGGATTGAACTCAGGGGCGTTCTACCTCTGAGCTATACCCCCAGCCTGATTCTATTTTTTATTTTGAAACAAGGTCTCGCTAAACTGCTGAGGCTGGTCTCAAATCTGTGAACCTCCTGTCTCAGCCTCCCAAGTACTGGGATGACAAGCATGCACCTTTTGTTCAGGGCTGGCTACTCTAGAATAGCAGGCTGAGAGGGTGGGGGTGGTAGAGTGTGATCTTTGGGTCCTTAGGGGGCTCAAAGCCTCAGGCTCCTGACCCCATCATATCCCAGCCAGCTGGCCCCCCTCTAATCTCTCCTTGCAGTGGAGGCAGGGGATGGGCATGAGGTGGGTTTTAGAGGCTGGAGGCCGCGTCCTCCATTAATTCCACCTGTCAACAATAACAACCACCTGCAATTTAAGTAGGGCCACTTGGTCCTGTCCTCTGCCTCCACCCCATCCGTCCCCCACCTCCAAAGTTGTCGCTGCCAAATTCTAGACTCTTGAAAGGAATTGTCTTGGCAGGGTGGAGGCACAGGCCACAAAGTTCCCAGAACTTTTAGGGGGAAGGAAGGTGGGGGGAGAGGGGGGAGGTGCCTCTTCCCCGGGGGCAAAGCTGTTTAGAGCCAGGCTCTGGAACCAGACCTGGGTTCAGATCTTGCCTCCTTCTTACTAACTGGTGACTTGGATAAGTAATAACCGCTGGGCGTCTCCGTGTCCCCTCCCATCAGGATTCAGTGAGAGAAAAGGGACCGCGATTAGCGAAGAGCCTGGCCAAAGCAGGCTAGGTGAGCGCCATCCGTGTGGCTCTGGTTGCAGCTGGTGCCCCGTAGCAACCCTCAGTCCCCTTCGGCCCCCGGACCGGGTCACACACCCCTTCCCCCAACTCACCGTCCGCCTGCCTGCCTGCCTGCTGGGCCGGCCCAGGTGGAGGTGCAGACGACGACGGCCGGAGTGACACCCGCAGGAGCCCTGAGGACCTCACCGGCGGGGCAGGGGCGCCTTAAATAGCGTGGAGGGGCGGGGTGGGGGCAGGAAACGCCGCGGGGAGGGGAGGGCGGCGGGAGCTAGAGAGACGGGGCGGGGACTGGGAGGGGCAGCTCCCTGAACCCACTGCGGGAGGCAGCATTGTCAATGGGGGGGCCTCAGAGGGCTGAGACTCCCCCTTCCCTTCTTAGAGCTCTCTCCATCCGTATTCCAGACAGTAAATTCCCCTGCCTCGGTTTATTTGGCCATGGGACCGGAGTTCTCCAAGGCCAGGATCTTTAGGGTGGATTTGAAAGGCTTACACTAAGAACTTGTAGATCCAGGCGACCTGCCTGAGGGGCCGTGGGGCGGGCTGTGGGACAGGGCAGAGGGCGCGGGGCCGCTTATTAGGTGGCACTAGTATGCTAGGACTTGGTGATCAAGGTTCCTTAGGACCTGGGGCCACTGTGGGGCGAGGGGTTGTACTCCACACTTCCTAGAGTCCCTGGTGGAGCTGGGGTCTCCCCCCAGCCCACATCTTCCAGATTTCTCAGCCACCCCTTATTTCTGTCCCTAAGCAACTCCCTTGGCCCCCTCAGTGGGAGGAACCCGCTGACCTGCAGCGTGGCTCCCTTCTCCTGTCTCTCAGTGGGAGGGGGCATCGCAGGAATTAAGGGCAGGTGGAGCCCACCATCCTCCCCGGGTGCCATGTGTGGGTGAGCATTAGTAAGAGGGAGTGTGCATGTGGAGCCGCTAAGCCACTGGCCCCGCTCTCCCTGGCTGGGGCAGACATTGAGCAGATCAGCCCTGGGTGGCAATAAAATTACAAATGTGGAAAGCTCTTCTTGGGGGTGGTAGGCGAGTCATGGGACTTCATCAGGAACTTTTTCTGGAGGAAACTGTGACAGCCGAGGCAAGGAGTTCTCCAGGGCAGGGAGTGGAGTGGGCAAGGGTCCTAGGGCGGGTTTTTTTTTTTTTGGTACTGGGGATTGAATCGAGGGATGCTCTATGTCAGAGCTACAACCTAGTCCTTTTTCTTTTTTTAAATTTTGAGACAGGGCCTAAATTGTTCAGGCTGGCCTCAAACTTGCCATCCTTCTGCCTCAGCCTCCCGAGTCCCTGGGATTACAGGTGTGTGCCATCGCCCTGGGCCAGAGGTTTTGAGATAACCCCCGTCTCCTGAGTGCTGAGACTTGACTAGTGGTGGAGCCAGAAGGGGAGGCCGCTGTGGACTCCTGTGCCCTTAGGTGCATTCTAAAACCCTGGTGTCCCAGTGTCCATTAGCACCTGCTTTGTAGGGTGGACGGTGGATCTGGTCAGAGCACTTCGTGTTGTACATAGAATGAGTGTTAAAAACACTGCGGCAAGCTGGGCATGGTGGTGCACGCTTGTCATCCCAGTACTTGGGAGGCTGAGACAGGAGGATCGCAGGTTTGCAGCCAGTCTCAGCTACTTAGTGAGACCCCGTTTCAAGATAAAGAATAAAATAGGGCTGGGGGTGTAGCTCGGAGGTAGAATGCCCCTGGGTTCAGTCCCCAGTGCTCCCCCCAAAATAATAAAAAAAATAGAAACACTGCGGCACACATTCATAACAACAGTCCTGTGGGTGGCTCTGGGAGGGAGTGCAGGGAGCTCTGGGTAGAGGCTGGTGGGGGTTGGGGCCTCTAAGGAAGGGGAAGAGAGTAGGTGGGTGCCTAGGCCTGGGGCTGGTGGCAGAAAGGTCCCTGCTTCTCCACAACGGGATTCAGTCCTTGGACTCCTGGGCTGGGTCCCTAGAGCTTCTGTCTGTCTGGGCAGCAAGTGGGTAGGCTCAGACCTGAGCTCCAGGACGGATGCCCTTGGGGGATTGGGCGGAGCTGGCTTTTGCTTCTAGGCCTCCCTCAGGAGCAGGCTGAACCGGGCCTGCTGGGATTCCAAAGTAGTCAACTGTGCCCTCTTAGATCTGACACTGAGAGAGGGCGTGGGAACCCCGGTCTCTAGGGGCTCGCTGTCACTGCGCCACCATGGCCTCTGCTCCAGTGTTCTTCCAGGGCTGGGCTGGGTCTCCTGAAGTCTTTCCAACCCAATCCACTGGGAAGGAGGGAGGGGCAGCTGGTCGAGGGCTGAGGTTGACATCAAAGCCACCCTCACCCTGCACTGCCTCCTTCCTCCAGGGCTCCAGAGGTCAGAGTGTAAGTAACCTGCCCCGCAGGGGTAGTGGCTCATGCTTGTACTCTTAGTCCTTGGGAGGCTGAGACAGGAGGATTGCAGCATTTAAATAACCTGCCCTGCCCTGCCGGGTGTGGTGGCATGGTGGCGCATGCTTGTAATCCCAATCCTTGGGAGGCTGAGACAGGAGGATTGCAGGTTCACGGCTAGCCTTGGCAACCTCGTGAGGCCCTCTACAGTGGTAGAATGCTTCTGAGTTCAACCCTCAGTATAAAAAACAAACAAACAAACAAACAAACAAACAAACAAAGAAACAAACAAAACCCTGCCCCTTTGCTGGAGGAAGAAGGAGCTGGGACAAGCTAAGACAATACTCTCTACAACCTGGCAATTCTGGGGGGAAATGTCCCCAGAATCCCATGCGTCCCTTCTTTCCTGTTGCCCTGACCCTGTTTAGGCTGCTGCCATCTCAGCGGCCTCCCAGCTGGCCTCCTGGCCTCCGCTCCTCCCCTCCACTCAGCCTCCACGCTTTCCTAGAAATCTGACCACGATGTTGCCTTGCTCACAAGCCTTCTATGGCTCCTTGTTGTCTTCAGGGCAAGGCCAAGAGCTCCAACACCCAGGCCTCGGCCACTCCGTCCACTCTGAGGCCCAGCCACGTCTAAGTGCTCTGGGCTCTGCAGGCTCCTGCCTTTGTCCGCGCTGCCTGAGCACCTCACATGTGGGTCCCACGAGCCCTTAGGTCAGAAGTCTCAGTGCTGGCCTCTGCTGGGCTGGCCCCTGCTGGGTGAGGGGGACCTTTGTGCTCTCAGCACCTCAGGCACTGCCAGTGGTACAGTGTTTTTAATTGTTGTTAAAAATAAAATTTACCAGCCGGGCGTGGTGGTGCACGCTTGTAATCCCAGTACTTGGGAGACTGAGACAGGAGGATCTGGGTTTGCGGCCAGTCTCAGCTACTTAGTGAGGCCCTCCCCAACTTAGTGAGACCCTGTTTCAAAATAAAGAATAAATAATAGGGCTGGGGGTGTAGCTCAGAGGTAGAATGCCCCTGGGTTCAATCCCCGGTACCTCAAAAAAAGAAAAATAATAAAATAAAATAAAATTTACCATCTTAAACATTTTAATTACATTTCAGCAGTATTGAGTATATTCACATTGTTGTACCACAGCTCCAGAACCTTCTCATTTTGCTAGACTGAAATTCTGTACCCATTGAACAACCGCCTTGTCCTTTACCCTTCTGTTAGATTGTGAGCCCCTTGAGGGCAGGCAGTCAGGTCTTGTCTACATTCCAGCACCTAGAATATATTAATATGCATATATGAATATGTAAACTCTTATATGAATGAATGAATTTATTTATTTTGTTGTACTAGGGATTGAACCCAGGAGCATTCTACCGCTGAGCCCCAGCCCTATTTTATTTTTTTATTTTGAAACAGGGTCTCACTAAATTGCTGAGGGTATCTCTAAGTTGCTGAGGCTGGTCTTGATCCTCCTGTCTCAGCCTCCCAAGTATTGGAATTACAGGCGTGCACCACCACACCTGGTCATTAATTTGTTGAATTAATTCAACAAATACTTACTGAGCACCTTCTGGGTGCTGTGGCATTGTCCTAGACACTGGAGATCCACCAGGGGACACACACA
>PVJS01049121.1:0-14779 GCA_004027185.1 Glis glis | reverse complement strand
ATTTGCCCATTTTTTGATTGGGTTATTCACTTTTTTTTTGGTGATTTTTTTAAGTTCTCTGTATATTCTAGATATTAGTCCTCTATCAGAGGGGTAGCTGGCAAAAATCTTCTCCCATTCTGTTGGCTCTCTGTTGAGGATCTTGATAGTTTCCTTTGCTGCACAGAAGCTCTTCAGTGTAATGCCTCTTGAATGTCTCTTGAATGTCTGTTATTATTGACGAATATTTAAGATATCTGAGTGAGTCAAATAAAATCTATCCTAAGTTAAATCATTATTAGTCCATTAGAAAGTCAATTGAGGCTCACTGGACATTATAGGGTTAACTCATTTTCAAAGAAATAAGTATTAAATTATAGTAAAGTAAGATATATAACTGCAATTAAGGTGATCATTTCTATTCCATAATAATAAGAAGATTTAGACAGAATCTGCCTCGCCCTTTGACTCGGTAATGAATCTTAGAGGAAGGCAAATGGTTTTGCAGACTATGAGGTCATGTAGTTCACATCATATGTTCCACTTTTATGAGAAAGGAGAATAAGGAAAATAATAATCAAGCTTACATCAGAGTCCTAACCAAAGAAATAATTTCTAGTATATGGTTTGAAATTAAATCAAATTCAACCTTATGAACCACATGTACCAAGTCATTTAAAAACATCACTTTATCTGGGCGTGGTGGTACACGCTTGTAATCCTAGTACTTGGGAGGCTGAGACCGGAGGATCCAGGTTCATTGCCAGCCTCAGCTACTTAGTGAGGCCCTCCGCAACTTAGTGAGACCCTGTTTCAAAATAAAGAATAAAAAAATAGGGCTGGGGGTGCAGCTCAGAGGTAGAATGCCCCTGGGTTCAATCCCCAGAACCACAAAAATAAATAAATAAATAAATAAATAAATACATAAATAAATAAAACATCACTTTCAGTTTTGGCCCAAAGCAGGATACATGCATAAAATAATAATTTCAGAAGGATTTTTAGCAATGATTAATAAAGTAAATATATAACCTATTAATTTAGTATACTTAAAAGGGATAAAACTTCTTTGAATATTTGAATTCTGGGATACTTGTTAAAATTTCAGAAACTTTAGAATTCCACGATTCAGGTTAGAGGACTTTTATTGAAGAACTAAAACAGTCTATTTATTTAAATAGTCAATTTCAAGGTTTATTGAGTTGTAGAATAATTATATTGATAATTAAGGTACCTAATATTTTTACAAACGAAATATATGTCTCCTATCCACATATATCATTAATCAATAAATTATAATATGCCATATTTTTAATTTTCAACATTAACTGAAATGCAGGATAATCTATAGTTTGTGTTATTTCATAAGCACTACTGCCAGCATGCCATAGAAATTTATGGTGACAACCTATCTCAAAGTTCTTTGTGGAATAACTAAACTGCAAGAATCCTAGGGAAAAATCAAATTTATGATATCACACAAAAATAAAATGTACTTGAAACAGGCAAAACATTAACATGAACATGCTGTTATTATCTTGTATCATATTGCTTTTTTGGTGCTTTTCTTTCCTGTTTTTGAATCTGTTAACTGTTTAGTAGCAAATGCCACATCATAAGGAATGTCTTTAAATAATGACTATGTGGGTAGCATTCCTCTATTTAAAAAATTCTAGATATTGGAAATTCTTTATTTTCAAGTAATTTTGAAAAAAATATAACTTTCTCCAAGATTTCAAGATACTTATGTCTCGCTGACCTGGAAATAGTCATTATATTTGACTTAAACATGGCAATGGATTCTACATGAATGAAAAGTATCCTAGTGTATATAATCAGGAGGAGAAATGATTTTCTCTCTAGATCTCTGTAGGACTAGGGCTGGCTAGGACCAAGTCTAGAGCTATGCCCAGTGTTCTAGTACCCTAGATACTAGGAGACAGCAGGAACCCAGGGAACACTCCTACAGAAAGCTGAGATTCAAATGCTACGAAGATCATTGAGACAACAAATGTATATTGGTGCCTCTTAAGTGACAAGAACTATTCTAGGCTTAAGTGACAAGAACTATTAAGGTTATTGTCATGAACAAAACCAGCATGGGTTTCTTTATAGTTTACAATAATTTTAAAAAGTAAGTACCTTTTATTTAAATGCAATAAGCATATTTTAATGCATTAAGTACAAATTCAGTGGTCCACAAAAACACTGAAAATAAGAATTCATAATTTAGAATTCAGATCTGTGGTAAGAAAGATAGTAAGTAGTAATAATTGAGGAGATTCCCATATGGCCACCAATCATCTTATGATGACAAAATTCCCCTTTGTAACTCTGGGGTTATAAGACTCCTAAACCCATCTGATTGACTCAAAGAACCAGAAACTCAGGACATAGTTCCTTTGTGGATGGAATGTATTGATCAGAGAAACAACTTCAGGTACAAGTCTTTTCTTCAAAGAATGGACAACCATGCATGATTCAATTCAAGTATGGTCTTCTCTACTTGTAAAATTTTAGAATTTTTTTTAGACAAAGTGGTTTAAACATTTCAAGGGAAGAATGTATGTGTTTAAGCTAGATAAAATATTAAAACATATTAAATGCCCATGAACATATAGCAGCAATCCTATCTCATTTAGTAGTTAATTATGAGTTGCTTTCATAAATTATACCAAGGAAATTTTTATTTTCTACATGAGATGGTGAAAGAAAGGATGTAGATGTTGTCAAGACAAGGTACAATGGAGAATTTTGAGAGGAACTGGAGAAATTGCCTTTTTGCAACTAGACATGTGTGTAGATTGCCAAGGTGACATCTGTAAAGATTCTTATCGCAGGGCTGATTTCAGTACAGTCTCCTCTTATTCCTTAAAGCATGAGTTTCATAAACTTAAGTCATAACTCATACCAATGTTTTGGCAAAGGAGAAAAACAAGCTTGGCAAGAACAACATTCAACCTAAGGGCTGGATTTCAGTTAGGAAAGATGCTTCTAACCTTCCCACCATGGATTGGTAAGAGAGCTTCACTAAACTGTGTAAGAACCACTTGGTTTTCTGAATCCCTAGCCATCATTTGTGCAGGGGATAATGGACTGGGATGAATACACAGTATACATTTATCAGCATTTTATTGGGATATGCTTGGAACTTAGCAAAGGAAATATAGCTACAGAAAATATGATATATAAATACCCTGTACTGTTATGATATATTAACACCTTGTACTACAAGGCTTGTCTGTCCTTATCAGTTTTATACACAAAGAAATTTGGGAGGACTCAGAACAGCCCGGAGCCGAGATGTCTAGGCTGACTTTCTGAACGAATGAATGTATATACCAAATTACAGCATAGATGCCTCAGATAATATGTAAAATGAGTGAAAACACAACTTATTTCTGTACTTAGATGAAACAGAGATTATTGGATTAATGGATTATTCCTTAATGAAATAATCCATAAATTTTGCAAGTGTAGGTTAAGTAATATAATAAAATCTAGTCATATTATGACTTATGGAAAATTATACAAAGATTCAAAACAAACTAAAAGGTAAAATAAAATATAGAAAATGCCTCTATCCTGACTTTGTACTCCATCTTTACTGTGACAAATTAGGCATGCTATAAAACTTTTAGGAAAGAAATGATTAAAAAACAGTACTCTAAAAGTAATTACCTTTACTTAACTTTTATCAAGTCTTATTTTTAAACAAGCCGTACCAAGGGCCTAACTTCAATTTTCTTTTTTTTTGTATATGTGATACTGGGAATTGAACCCAGGGTCATTCTACCTCTGCGCTATACCACCAGCTCCATTTTTATTCTTTTTGTTTTTGAAGCAGGGTCTCACTAAGTTGTTGAGGGCCTTAAGTTGCTGAGGCTTGTCTTGAACCTGTGATCCTCCTGTCTCAGCCTCTCGAGTCCTGGGATTATAGGCATTCACCACCATGTCTGGCGCTAACTTAAATTTTCTAAATTTGAAAAGTACCACTTTTTTTTCTACTCATAATAAATGCAACACTTCACCAAGGCAGGAATGAGCGATTCTCCCAGAATGAGCTGAGGGACCATTCACCAATAAGGATTCTGGGTGACAAGGAAAAGAGTGTGCTTAATGCACACATGTTCTACTAGAATGCATGGATAACTTCCCTCTCCTCTTATAAATTACACAAGGACGTAACATAAACTAGAAGAGAGATTCATTCTCTTCATAGAACAATACCCCAGCCTTTTTTAAAATTTTTTCCTCCACTGTATCTATTGGCAGTATTCTGCTTGGCTGGAAAACTGGATCATAATCTTTAAAATTACTATGGAGAATGGTGGGGGTTGAAATCTGTTTCATTAAATGGCAGCAAAGGTGTATTTTTCCATTTTGCTCTTCTATTATAAAGACTTAAGTGGTAGAATTCCGTAATAATAGGCTCCTGTAACAACAGTTTAAGAACTTTACATCAGACAGGCTGTATAAGTAAAATGGTAATTACCAAATATAGCAACCAATGTTTAAGGAAAAAAAATGGGCCTCTGATAAAGATTTTTTAAAATTAGTTCTCTCATTCCTCTCCTTTTCATGCAGTGATTCATATGGGTATAACAAAATCAATTCCCAATTTCCAGAAAAATTAGAATTCTATAATGTTTCAATTACCCTTTGAAATGCCTATAATGGGATGGTAAACAAATGCTACATATAAAGATTTATAAGAAATTAGCATATATCTGGAAAAAGCTAGGTAAGATCATACTCATTCCTAGCTATCTACTAAGCATAATTAAGACTGATCTCAGTATATTAACAATTTTCTTTAGGTACTAGGGATTGAACCCCGAGGGAACTCTACCTCTGAGTTAGACTCCCAGTCTTATTTTATTTTTTATTTTGAAACAGAGTCTCACTAAATTGCTATAGTGTATTACCATTTGGAAGGAAATTTCTTTCTACATGTGGAACTGTACTTCCTTTAACAGAGATCTTGCAGGTACTATTTGTTTCAAATAATAAGTAATTTACTTTCTAAATGGAATTTAATGGCACTTTCTTATTTGAGCACCTTTGTCTCCCCCACCAATAAGTTGGATGGCTGAAAGTATTTTACCTGGCTACATTTTACTGTTTTAAGTGCAAACACATAGTCAGTTCCAGCATCCCCAAGATGACACAGATGCCGGAGATAACACTTAGACTTTGCTTCTCTTAAAGCCTAAGAAATACAGACACAGGTCTGGGTGTCTATAGAACTTGGAAGCATGGCCTTCAGATAGCAACGTTTCTGGGTCTAGCACACACAACTAATGATCATCAAGATGGAGAATTCCTATGTACTATCCATGCCAGCTATGTCCAGCCTGCACATTGGATACTGATGCCAGGGTCACTGGCACACAGTAGTTTCTCACTAAGACTGGGAGCCATTTGCTTGTACCCTAGTTCAGAAGCTTAACAGAGGCAAAAAGGAAGGTGGCCAGGGTGGTAACCTGGTTCTTTGCACAGTACTTTTCTGGGGTTAGTGCTGAGACTCTAGGCTCTGAGTCTGACATGAATCAGGCAACTCAAGTGAGCTTTTCCAGACACATGAGCTAACAATGTGAGCCTTGGGCTCAGATCCCTTCTGATCTATGCCAGTCTTGCCCGGAAAAAGGAGTTTGACTCGTCCCTGTGGACCTCAACTATGTGATGGACTGGTACTCCTGTTATGACTCACAAAGCAGAAGTTAGAGTAAAGGGATAGGCAGACTTTTGTCCCAATTAGTCTCACTGACTGTGCTAGTTTCTGTTTCCTTTTCTTGGTGCTATTATCCAGGTGGGATGTCTTTGCATACTATAAAAGAAGTAACTTGCTATTTCTGACAATTTTACACAGATGTGGTATACCATGAATAAATCTTGTCCCAGGATACATAATTACAGGGCAGAGAAAATGGCTTTCATTGTACAATTAAATTATAAAGTAGATATTTCAAACAGTAGACTAGAATGTCTCATACACACAGCTAACCCCAAGCACAGCCTCCTTCCTTCATTCTACAAACACTAATCATGTTGCTCTTATTACAATAGAATTACTTAAAATAGTAGTCTTTTAATATTAAAGAGTGATCACTATATATTTTTGAATCAAGTCTCTCTCACTTCTCATTGGTTTTGGTTTTTTAAATGGAAAACCTAAATTTATAAGGCCCCAAATACAGATGAAAGCATGAAACTTTTTAGACTAAAAATATCAGTTATTTGAAGAACATAGACTAAAACATTACTGTGCTCTGAAAAAATTATTCCTTTAATTTTTACACTTCAATTTTCTGAATAGACAGAAATGTGCAATTCTAAGGGGAAAATAATCCAGTCTTAGCTATAGTTCTCTGAGGGGCACAAGTCCTATGTGTTTCTTAAATTTGATGATATTTACTTAAAAGTTGAAATTGAAATCAGTTGGACAAGCTTCTCTGATTGAATTATAAAAATGTGCCCAATGTTTTAAAAAAAGAGAGCATAAATGTCAATTAGAGAAGACCATCTTTATTAGAAATAAATGCAAAAGTAATATAGTTAAAAACCTTATCTTAGTTAAAGGAAAAGAAAACCACTGTTAAACAGAAACCTATGTAATTATACAATAAACACAAACTAGTAATTGTGTGAAATGATATAATGAATGGAAAGAGAAAATTTGATAATTATTATGAAACTGTATAGAATGGTGATTGTCAGAAGGCTTATTATGATTGGTATCTGAAAATAGGTTCCCAAACATAGGGAATTTTTATCATCCTATAACCTGACATAAAGGTAATAGGAACAAATTCCAGTGACCATGTCCTGTGGTTTGACCTCCCCTCTCCTGCTGCAGGGCTCAGAAAGCACTGTGCGGGGATTGCACAACCCGCCAGGGCTCTCATTGTTCCTTGCTTCTCATCTGAAAAGTCTAAGTTCTCCAGTTTAACCAATGTTGTGTTTATGCTGAACCACTTTCATTAAAATCATTCTGATATATCCTAAACATCCAGTTATATCTAACTTCTGAAGAACATACACAGCTGAACATATAATCCAGTATGTAATTTGATGTCACCTGCAGTTTAACCTCATTTGTTTCATGCATATAAATCTGTTTTTCTTGCCCCTTTTGTCATATACTCTGGAGCAACTAGGCAGACTATTCAAGATGAGGAGAATGCTTAATGAATGAACAAGTGAACAAATAATGAAGACTGTCTAAAAATGGACTAAACCATGAATGTATAGATATTGCTATTAGAGTATGAGAGCCTGTATATAAAGGCATCTGTTGATTTTTTTCATTACAAGGATGTGTCTGTAGTTTTCTCTATCCTATGAGATTGGGGATACTCTAGAGTCCATAGAGCCCTGAACATTCATCGGTGTTACAGTATCCCATCATATAGCATAGTAACTAGCATAATACACTTCTAGCTCTGAACAATACCCCATGTCATTTCCTTTGTGGACACACAACTTGATTACAACTGCCAGCAGCCCTTACGGTTAGGTTTAGCCATGTGACTCATTCTCAGCGATAAAATGTGTGTTGTTTCCAAGATCCACTCTGAGGAAGGGTCTCCCTGCTCCATGCTCTCTCTTGCTTCTACCTGAAGGGTTTAGAAGACAACAAAGCCCTAAGAGTAGCAGAGCCACAGAAGTGAAGAGTCCCTCAATCAGCTGAGAGAGCTGCCTGTTGACCAAGAAAAAATGTAAATAAATATCTGCCTAGCTAGAGAGAGGAATGCACTTAGGGGACATCATTCAAAGCTGCATTTTCTCTCATGCCATTGACTTCATTCCTCAGACAAGAGTCGTGATAAAATGTGGTTATTGAGAAGAATTCTTGCTGAGAAACAACAGGCCCTGTTCCACTGCATAAGGCTTCCCATGGCCATATACAGCTCCAATTTGATTTTGAGAATTATTATTTTTTCACTTTTTATTGGTGCATTGTCACTGAACATCATAATGAGGGTTCAGAGTGATAGAAACGTACATGTGCGTAGTATTTGGTGTGTTTCCCTCCATATCTGGAATTAATCTTAATTATGCCAATCAATATTTTGTGGAATTGAAGATCATGAGCTACTCCAATTACTAGTAGATAGGTAAAAAACTGAACTCTCTAGCACACAGAGTTCAACATTAGTGAACAGTCATTGGGACAAAAGAAGTAGCTAGTTTAAAGCCTAATGGAAATTACTTTTAAAAGATTTATTATTCAATGGAAATATTAGCATGACTCATATATATTATGCTACTTAAAACTGATAGAATTGACCTGGAAGATCACATTTACAGAATGAAACATCTTGAAGGTTAAGCACTCGAAATGCACTTTAAAATAAAAATTACAAGTGTAAGAATTTTAAAGAGATAGAAATTGTAATATAAATTCAAATTATTTCCTTATGCCTCTACTAAAGATATAAATAAAATACTGTTTCATGTTTTTCTAATAATATTTTTCATTACTTTCTGATTATAAGTTTTATATATATTATATATGCTTTATTAAATCCGAAAATTAAAGGGTAATTTGATTCACAAAATTTACTTTGTATGAATTTTCCATTATTTATATTTCCTGCATGTATTATCTTACTATATGAATATGTAAATAAGTAGATTATATATACATAATACGGATATATGGATATGTGTGTGTGCATGTGTGTGAATGTCAAAAATAAAATTGGTGGGCTGGAGGTGTATATCAGTGATAGAACGTAGAACACTTTCCTAGAATGTGAAAGGACCTTGGTTAGATTCCCCAGTCTCTCAAAAATAACAGATATTATTCTGTTTTCACATTTAGTCATAACAGACACATTTTCATATCATTAAATAGGCTTTAAAACTCTTATTTTGATACTTGTGCATAATTTCCTGTTTGCACTCTTATTTAGTTCCTCTCCTGTTTCTAAAATTTATATTATCAGGGTTTCTGTTGTAACTTTTTAATATAAACATTCATGCACATTTCTAATTATTTCTATAGGTAAGCCTCCTAGGTTTTGGGTTGATGAATCAAGAATTCTGACCAGATCTAAGCTGATCCCTAAAACTTACTTTATATTCCCTTGAATGGTCCATACATGTATTCATGTATTGATGTCATCATATTGCAATTTAGTACTAACATTTTCAGATTCTGTTTAATTTTTTTTTTTTTGGTCTGATACTGGGGATTAAACCCAGGGGCATTCTACCTCCAGGCTACACCTCCATACCTTTTAACTTTTTGTTTCAAAATAGGGTCTCACTAGGTTGCTTAGAGTCTCCTTAAATTGCTGAGGCTGGTCTTTAATCAGAGATCCTTTTGTTTCAGCTTCCCAAGTACTGGGAATACTTCTACATTTGATAAGTAATAATGATTTTCCATACTTCCTTTAATTAGCAATTATTTATTTACTAATTTGTAAATAATTTTTATTTCTACTTTTAAGAGTTGTTTCTTCATTCCTTTTGCTCATCTATCTGTTCCCTGTGCATTTTGAGATATATGCCTTTCTGTAATTTAAGAGTACTTTTCATATATTAAATCTATTAACTTTTAAGCTCTCATATATATTGCAAATATCTTATTTCAGGATGTAATTTCTGGGATTTATTATTATATAAAGTGTTTCAGACTTTTAGATAATCTATTTGAACTTTCCCATATCTTTTTTTGTTTTTATGCTTACAATGACCTTCCTATTTGAAAGAGAATGTAATTATTCTCACATATTTTCATCCATGTGCATGCTAACTTTGTTTCACTTGCCTTTAATCTCTTCAATGCATTTACTTTTGAATAAGAAATGAATTTAACCCTTTATGTATGCAAATCTCCAGTCCCTGCATTTTCTAAGCTCAGCTGCCTTCTGAAAGTGATAGAAATGACCAGCATAACTAATTTAGATGTGGCTGTAACATGTGGCTTTTAAGCAGAGAAATGAAGTCACCAGGGGCCATCTAAATTCAAATATTTTTCTTCACAAAATATCTAAACAGAACTCTGGCACTGGAAGTTTAAACAAGCAAGTTTAATTTAAAAGTAATCTAACTTTGGGAATAAGGCTATATATTACAAGTTGCTATTTCATTAAGTTAAACAGAAATGGCTCCAAGCAGATTACACATGTGAAAGTGTAGTTTCTACACCAACTTCTTCTGTCTTTGAAGCTCAGTATAGACCCCTATCTAGTGCTGATTTAGTCTGGGACTCATTTCCCTTCTTTTGTTCCATCATTCTTTGTCCTAAGGCCCAGCTTTTCCTATTGGGTTTTACTGGCTGAAAAGAAGGCAGTAATCATCTCCTATTCATGGGCTCCTGATATTTGTGAAAGGTATGTCCTGAGACAAATCCCCAAATCTGTCAATGTCACTATAGCCTGTGATTTCCCTGATAAAAAGCAGCCGAGTATAATTGAACAATGTAAGCTTTGGCTAAGTATACTGTAGTACTGTTTTTCATCAGTGATTAATTCATCTGGACAGGAAGTTCTTTTCCCTAAAACCTAAACCAATTACTTCCATACCAGTAAAATCCCTTCTAGCACCAGTGAAATCCAAATCATGGAACATTCATGTTTATTATCTGCCTTTAAATGGTTGTCAAATTCAAATGTAGAGTTTCTATGAGCTCATTTAAGCTGTTACTACAGGTCCAAAGTTATCTTATTTTTTCCTGAAACACTTTTTTTTATTGGTTGAAAGAACAAAGTATTTTACAGTAAACTACAAGTAAAAAAAAATGATGTACAAAATACATCAATTATAAAGGAGATATAAAACTCTATACAAATATAGCTTACTTGTTATTGCATTAGGGCTTAGATCAAATTTCTCTAAGAACCCTAAATTAGTCAAGATATTCAGGTTTACAGTATTAATTCTTTCTTAATAGAGCTCAGGAAGTGGCTTTCTGTTTTTCTACTACCTTATTCAGAATCACAGAATCTGGGCTCTCCTTCCATTCACCTGGATATACTATCTCAACTCATGCAGGAAGCAACAGGTCTGTGGCTTATTTCCTAGTGGTTGGTAAGTTCAGACTGTCATAGTTGGAGATTGCAGCCTGTGGCTTGGCAAAGATTAGGTACAGTTATTATAATATTGGAAAAACATATTTTAGATGCAGAGCACAAAAGCTATGGACGGAAAATGCATGGTTCTTTCTGGAGGAAATCCTATCTGCAGAGGTTTCCCCATGTGTCTTTTGGGTAATTTGTTAACTATGCTTTAGTTTAAGAACCCTTAATTCTTTAAATTACCCTAACATTTCATTGTCAAAGGTGTGCTTTCTTAAAATGAAAGTTGCCACAAAGGTTAAGCACTTGCCTGCAAAAAGTGCCAGTTAAAGATTCCTTAATCAAACCATTTTCAACTATCGTATACAGGACTGCTGACTGCTACATCTCTGTTAATCATACTTCTAAATATTATAGTATTAGTTCTCATGCAGCATCAATCTATTTATGTATGTGATGTCTTTAAAATATTTAATCCTATTTTATTTGACCTGATGAGAAATAGGAAAATATGTTAGTTTAGCAAAAATTGTTAGAATAGGAGTTGCGAATTTTTATTTATGAATCACAAGCCCCATTTTGTCCATTCTTCTCTTTTCTCTGCTCCTGTTCTCTTCAATAAACAATCATGTGTATAGAGAACAGGAAGATGGTATCTCCCAAAGTTGCAGACCTACAGAACAATTTCATCAAAGTGTTTAGAATCATAGGATTAATGAAATTATGTTTCAACCCTCCATTCTGCGTATTCTTAAGAAACAGAAGGTATACCTATACATTAAAATATATGTGTACCTATAAAATTAATACTTTAGGGTAGAAAATCAATTATAGTTTGAGGAAGAATCATTCTATGTTTTTATCAACAAGGCCATAGTGCTACTTTTCATTTCACCTACAGAGTTACAAAAGTCACCTGTACAGGCAAATAATTTACCATTCACAGTAACAAATACTCAAAGGGATGCAAGTAGAGATCAGCAGCAGAATAATATATTTGCCCTGTGGCTTCACTACAGAATTCCCTAAATGCAAATCACAATGATTAAAATAGTATTTCTGAACTAATTTTCAGCAATTGCATATTTCCTCACCATGATATACATTATAATTCCCAGCGTTTTAAAATATATTTATTCTATTGGATTCATGTAATTCCATCTCACAGATAAAAATAATTTCCCTAAATGACAGACTAACTACAGTATACACATGCATAGTCTATGAGCACATCTATACAAATGTTGAGCAGTTCTTCAGAAGTGCCTGCCCCATTACCATAGTAATATTCAGTGTAATGTGAGGCACCACCTCGCTGTGCAAACCTCGAATGGCGATCATGGGTGTGCACAGGATCAGTTATGGTGCCATTTAATGTATTTCAAGCATTTTGTTTATTATCCTATGTTAAATACTTAGAATCATCAAAGTATATTTCCGTTATACTTATGTAAGAATTTTCAAATATTCTTATATTCATTAATCACAAATACAAAGTAAAACGGTTATGCCTTACAAATGCAGGCAGTGTTTATAACAGAACACAACAGACAATGGTATCGGTTTCTGTGGACACAAGGGCCACATGCTCTCTTTGCCATTTCAGCACAGGCCATGGTTAATATGTACACAAACCAGTTCTCAAGTACATCATTTCAACAGCACTTGCTATCGCCTGTGCAGTGTCACAGCAAAAGGTATTGAATGGATAACTGGAGAGATACGCTGTCTCTCTCATTCTGACAAACATCGCTGTTCAGGCAGGACATGGGATGTTCAAATCTGAAGAGAGACAAAGAACGTGGGCTTATTCTCAGCTGTCATTTTCTAACAAGTTATAACTATGCCATATTGCCTGTTTGTTATTTGTTGACTTTTAATTAAGTTGAAAAAAAGGCACATGCCCTCAATCTTTTGAAGTTGGTTAGATGCCAGGCTAGCTTTAGGGATAAAAGCCCAAGCTTAGACCTAGAGCACAAATAATGACACAAAACCCCCGAATGATAACAGTCATAAGAGAACACATGATTTAATGCTTTGTAGGGATTCTATTCTAAACATGTTGAGTTTTTTTATAATGAAACCCATGTAGAAATATGATATAATATAAAGTTATTACTTTATGTTTACTGGTCAGATCTGGCCTCCACAAGTGATGAATAAAAAGTCTCTGAAAGTTAAAGATATGGGAAAAGGAATAGAAAATAGATTTTCTTAGTATAATGATGAAAAATTTGAAGAATGGCTTAGTTATATTCAGTTAAGGCATGCCCTGATTTCACTAAATATTCCCCAAATAAAGAATGAATTTAGATTTTGTAAGGAAGGTCTAGCTTAAGGATAAAATAATATTCATGGTTTTGAATATTATGAACATCAGGAACAGCTGTGTCAAAACTTCCTGACACAGGAGTCTATAAAACTCTGATACATTTTTAGCTAACCTAAAATGTTTTGTTAGATTAATGTGTTAGTTACATTTGTCACTGTAACTAAACACCTGGGATATGCAACTTAAAAGAAGACAGGTTAATTTTGGCTCATACTTTCAGACATTTCAGTCCATATTTGGTTGACCCAATGCCTTTGGGCCTGTGATGAGGAGCACATCATGGTAGCAAGTGCACAGTACAGCAATCTGTGCATCTCATAGCACAGGAGAGGGAAAAGAGAGAGCCAGCCAATGCTGTCCCACAGTCCTTTCTGAAGACACCCGCAATGGCCTGAAACCTCCTATAGGTCCCGTCTCTTCATAGTGCCAAGCTGGGACTAAGCTGTTCACACAGGGGACTTGGGGGATGCGCCAGATCCAGACGGTGGTATCATCACCTGTAAGTTTCTTTGCAAGCTCTATTGTTCTATGAAAATAACTAGAAAAACAGTCTTTAAAATCCAAGAGTATCTTAATATAAATAATTGATTATTAAATTAGTTACCATGAACGCATGGAATTTTTAAAGCTGCAATTTTTATAGTAAACACAAACTTATAAAGACATTAGGAATTGTGACATCATCTGGCCTAACCCTCCCATTTTTTTCATTGAAAACAGAGGCTCAGAGTCAGAGACAGGGACATAGGAAAAAAGCAGGAAACATTTATTTCATATTTGTGTATTTTTAAATTATTATTAAGAAAAGAGGTTATATAGTATCTGACTCAATCTTCATACCAAGTCAGTAAAGCAATATTACTTTCCACATTTTATAAATGAGGAAATTGAAAGGCAAAATGACTTTCTCAACATTACGTAGCCATTCAATGGCAAAACTAGGAGTGGAATCTTTTCTCCCTCTTCTGAGTTCGACACTTTTTTATTTTTTTATTTTTTGTGGTACTGGGGATTGAACCCAGGGGTATTCTACTGCCAAGCTACAATCCCATCCCTTTTTAATTTTTGTTTTAAAACAGGGTCTTTCTAGGCTGCTAAGAGTCTTGCTACATTGCTGAGGTTCTCCTTGAACCTTCACTCCTCCTGTCTCAGCCTCTCAAGTACTGGGATTACAGCACGCACTATCACACCAGACTCTTTTTTTTTAACTTTTTATGTTCATTTATTGGTTCATTGTACATTATAATTATACATTTTGATATATGTCAGGGTATGAACATCATACATGCACACATTGCACATTTAGCCCTCCCTCCAATCCCACCCTATTCCCTCCCCCTTCCCTCCCTTTCATGCTCCAGATAGTGATTGAGTCTTATAGGTTTGTGTATGTACATCATGTGCTATAGTTTGTTTCCCTCCACTCCCCGCCCAACTC
>PVJS01049120.1:0-14782 GCA_004027185.1 Glis glis | reverse complement strand
AAAATAGGGCTGGGGGTGTAGCGCGGAGGTAGAACGCCCCTGGGTTCAATCCCGGGTACAGCAAAAAAAAAAAAAAAAAAAAAACAAAAACTACTAAATGAACCTGGGACACGTATTTCATCAAATGAACTTCTATAGTCTACAATGATTGTCATTTTTACCATCTCAGGTTTTGTATATTTTGTTGATTGCTGCCATTTCTGTAAGAACTGGGAGGGCATAAATAAAATGCTGAGCTAACATATTATTTGAATATTCCTTAGATACTTTGATATCTTAATCTCTAAAGTACAATGTTGAGCCAATGACCACACTTATTTATGGAAAGAGAAGGGGAAAATGAACCGCTATTCTTTATTCCCTTCTCTGTTATTTGATTTGCTACATGAACTTGTATAGTTTTGTTTTGTTTAGTTTTTGTGAGGCTGGAGACCAAACTCAAACTGAGCTTTTTTTTATTTTATTTTTTTTAGTAGTACTGGGGATTAAACTCTGTAACTTAGTGAGGCCCTGTTTCAAAATAAAGAACAAAAAATAGGGCTGGGGGTGGAACTCGGAGGTAGAATGCCCCTGGGTTCAATCCCTAGTACCGCAAAAAAAAAAAAAAAGTGGTAAAGAATAATCATCAATCCAGGCAAAATTTACTGATCACAATGGAAATACCTTGGTTTGATGCATTATTTTTAGTTTTACAGGGAATTCTATAAGATTTTGTAGGTGTAAGAGAAATAATTGCTTAGCACCGATATTTATAAAGCTTAATTTCTAAATTAGTTGAATAGACTTAGTGTTCTAGGATGGCACAAGTTAGTAAGGTTTCAAACCTCAATTTTGTCCATAGTTAATAAGTTTTGTTTTTATTTATTTTTCTGCTATGTCAGTTCTTTTTTATTTCTTTTCCATTAGCATGAGCTTTCAGGGGAACAATTATTTATGGTTTTGAAAGTTGCTGGCTTGTTATCATTTATATTCATTAACTGCTAAATACTCGGGGAATATATCCCTTGGGGGACAGGGGTAATTGTCCATGCTAATGTTTAACATATAAACCTTTCCACTTCGACTTTCCTTGTAGGAAGTTTATTAACATTAACAAGCACCATGATGTTAGGACCCACACTTATTAAAAACCACTTTGAGAAGAAATACTGCCAGCTTCGTGCCAGTTCTTGAGACTAAGGGGCTGCCTGGCCGCGAGCATCGATGGGCTTAGTTCTCAGCTGTTGGAGTTGCCTAGACGAATTTAGGAGTGAGCACAGCAATTCCGAGCTCCTGAGAGAGCTGAGGTAGCCAGGATTTTCCAAACATTTCATGACAACTTGGGAATCTTGGCAAAAGGCCTTGCTTATCACAAGGTTATTTCAGAAATGGCAGGCACTTACAATACACAAAAGAAGCTAGGCTTTGATTTGAAAGTAAAATGGTGGTCTTTGATGGCAGAGAAATGATAATGTGCTACTTTCTTCTCTCTGTTAGAAAGCAGCTGTGTCCATAGTAGATGTGAATATCAAGTGCCTTTGAATTGAAAGATCAAAGAAACTTGGGAAGTCATTAAAACTTTCTGAGCCGGGCATGGTGGCACACGCCTGTAATCCCAGTACTTGAGAGGCTGAGCTAGGAGGATCGCAGGTTCAAGGGCAGCCTCAGCAACATAGCAAGACTCTCAGCAACCTAGTGAGACCCTGTTTCCAAACAAAAAAATAAAAGGGCTGAAGGTGTAGCTTGGAGGTGGAATGCCCCTGGGTTCAATCCCCAGTACTACAAAAACAAAACAAAGGCCGGGCGTGGTGGCACAGGCTTGTAAACCCAGTACTTTGGGAGGTGGAGACCGGAGGATCTGGGTTCATGGCCAGCCTCAGCTCGCTCTCTCTCTCTCTCTCTCTACTTAGTGAGGCCCTCCACAACTTCGTGAGACCCGGTTTCAAAATAAAGTATAAAAAATAGGGACGGGGGTGTAGCACAGAGGTAGAATGCCCCTGGGTTCAATCCCCAGTACCGCAAAAAAAACAAAACAATCTTTTTGAGTCTACTCTACTTCTTCTCTACAAAATGGGAAAAGCATTAATCCTATGGAGTGTTGTGAGGACAATTAAAGCATTGCAAATCAGAATGCTTTTAAAAATGTAAGGCACCTGTTGGGTCATCTTCCTGACACTATCCAGTAGATACAGGAGATGGATAAAGCAATTGGCTTTTTATTTTTATTTTTTGCCATATAACCCATATGAGTCCAATACCAACAAAAAAAGAGAGCTGAATTAGTTCAGTCATGAACAAAGCCATCCATTCTTAGTCTTTTAAGGAAAAGGAAAATAATGACTCAGTGTAGAAACCTCTGTGTTTTCATTAATTTCTTTGGTATAAAAAATTGTGGGCTCACCAGATATCAGATTCTAAATATTTAACTTAATGCAAGGCATCTGAATTAGTATTTTTATTAATTAGTTAATTAATTAATTAATTTAATGGTACTGGAGATTGACCCCAGGGACATTCTACCTCCAAGCTATACCCCAGCCCTATTTTATTCTTTTATTTTGAAAAAGGGTCTCACTAAGTTGTGGAGGGCCTCACTAACTAGCTGAGGCTGGCCGCGAACCTGTGATCCTCCTGTCTCAGCCTCCCAAGGACTGGGATTTCAAGCGTGCACCACCATGCCCGACCTTGAATTAGTATTTCCATTCAATCATTTTTGAATACTTAGTGCCCCGTTGGGCTTTTTACAGCCTAATCATTTCTCCATTTGGATCTTGGAACAGAAACTAATGCCCCTCTCTTGGGTGTGTGTATGTGTGTGTGTGTGTGCATGACTGTGTGGGTTTGAGTATTTGACAAATATTTGGTACTTAGCTTATTTTTTTCCCTAAGCGGTTATTCACCAACTACTTCCATGAATTTGTATTTATCAAGGTTAAACAAGCTTTAAAAACAACATTTGTGGCCGGGCGTGGTGGCGCACGCTTGTAATCCCAGTACTTTGGGAGGCGGAGACCGGAGGATCCGGGTTCGCGGCCAGCCTCAGCTCTCGCGTACTCGCGCTCTCTCTCTCTCTCTCTCTCTCCTTAGTGAGGCCCTCCAAAACCTCGTGAGACCCAGTTTCAAAATAAAGCATAAAAAATAGGGCCAGGGGCGTAGCGCGGAGGTAGAACGCCTCTGCGTTCAATCCCCCGTACCGAAAAAAAAAAAATTTGTGGATGGCAAACAGGTATCTTTACTATAAGAAGAAATGGCTGTATCTCAGAGGTAGGATGCCCCTGGGTTCAATCCCCAGTAACACACACACACACACACACACACACACACACACACAATATCTAACAAATAGGTGGTTCCTCAGCCAGGAAAGATGTGTATGCTTTCTCTGTATCAACAGGCCAAATGTAGACAAAACAAATATGGAGATTTGATCCATTTGTAACCAATGAATAGACAGTATTCAACATTCGAGGGAGGAAAAGAGCACACATTTAAAATTGCATAATGCAGGTGCAAATTCTGAGTTAATTGACACCCAAGCAGCTTTCCTGAAACACTTGTTAAAAGAAATCACCTGCATGGCAACTTCTGCAAATCTCTGTTGAGTCTAGACAGTCTCAGCAGGACTACATAAAGTAATTTTTATGTAGTGAGCCCTTTTTATTTATTTATTTTTGTTGTTTTGAAACAGGGTCTTGCTAGGTTGCTGAGGGTCTCGCTAAGTTGCTGAAGCTGGTCTCAAACCTGTGATTCTCCTGTCTCAATCTCCCAAGTACTGGGATTACCGGTGTGCGCCACCACAGCCCAGCTAGATATTAATTTCTAAGATACAAAATTGGGGAGAAGCCCTGGTAGCTGAAGAGCATAGGCAATGGTCCTCTGCACAAAGTTCATTTCCTGGCTGGGAGAGTACAACCCTTACCTGCAGCGATGGCAGTTACCAAGATAAACATAAGAGCACAGAGGAGCACAGCGATGATAAACTGGAGAAAGAGAATGGTACCGAGAGCTGCTGTGGGCAAAGTTAATTGAGTGTGACTGGAAGGGTATCCTGAAGGCACACTGTGAAGAGGAATTGAAGAGAAGGAGGAGATCCAGTTGTTATTGATGTCTAGTCACTGAAGTACCACAAAATCACAATCACAAAAGCCCTGGGACCTGAGGGTTAGAGGAGTTCCTGAAATGAATGACACTCTTTCCTCATCAGACTGCCAGCCTTTGAGATCCAACTAGCCCCGAGTGTCTATAATCCCAGGACTTGACAGGCTGAGACAGGAGGATCACAGGTTCGAGATCAGCAATTGGAGTGAGACTCTCAGCAACCTAGTGAGACCCTGTTTCAAAACAAACAAACAGACAAACAAACAAACAAACAAAATACAAAGGGCTGGAGGTGTAGATCGGAGGTAGATTGCCCCTGGATTCAATTACCAGTCTTGTAAAAGAGAGAAAAAAAAAGATTGAACTAGATTGTGTTCTGTGGTTTCATTTCAGAAAGTAAAACTTGCCATAAACTAGAAATCAATTTCCCAAAATAAAAGCTTTATTTTTGTCTTATTGATGAGGTAGAATAGAAGAAATAAAATATTAGGCAGAAAGGAGACAAATTGGGAAGAAAAGGAAAATACAATTTTAAAAAATCTAAACCCCTTAGCTTCTGCAGGGCTTGCCCAGGAAAAGCCAAACAATGGGCTAGCTTCACATCTGAAGTTCCTGAGGGGACTCCCTGGAAAGAAAGTCCTGGAGAAAATCACACCTTTGCCCTGTACCTGGCTTCATGTCTCCAAGTCTCCAGGGTCCCTGGGAGTCCTATCTCAACACCTTTTGCAGCCTAAAGCTTCAAAGAGAGGAGGCCGCCATCCCCGTGGTGCCCCTGGCCAGCCCCTCGTGAGTTGGCCTATAAGAAAAAGATGTATTAGATTGGAGAGGCTTTGGTCTCTCTCTCTCTCTCTTTCTCTCTCTCTCTTTCTCCTGCTGCTCTCACACTCTGAGATGGCCGGTGCCTTTTTTTTTTTTTTTTGGCACTGGGGATGGAACCCAGGGGCATTCTACCTTGGAGTTCCACCCCCAGCCCTATTTTTTATTCTTTATTTTGAAACAGGGCCTCACTAAGTTGCAGAGGGCCTCACAAAGTTCCTGAGGCTGGCCGTGAACCCGGATCCTCCTGTCTCAGCCTCCTAAGTACTGGGATTACAAGCGTTCGCCACCAAGCCCGGCCGCGCCTTTTTCTGAACATGTATCCCCCCCCTTTCTTGAATTAAACCTATGCCTTTTATCTCTGACTGGCGTGTGCTGAAATTCTTTTTGACATGGAGCCAAGAACCCATAAGAGATCATCCTGTCTTCCCACGATATAACAATATGTAGTTTTCAATGATGATGTATACAGTTTATTGATTTTACCTAAATATGTTATTATTTATTTATTTATTTATTTACTTATTTCTTTATTTATTTTTGCCTTGTCAGGAATCAACCTGATACCCAGGACCTCAGGCAGGCTGGGGCAAATACTCTACCACTGAGCTACATCTGCAGCTAAATGTGTGTGTATGTTTTTTTAAAATACTTTTATTGCTAGCCAGGTGTGGTGGTGCACACTTGTAATCCCAGTACTTGGGAGGCTGAGACCAGAGGATCCGGGTTCATGGGCAGCCTCAGCTACTTAGGCCTTCCACAACTTAGTGAGACCCTGTTTCAAAATAAAGAATAAAAAAATAGAGGCCGGGTGTGGTGGCACATGCTTGTAATCCCAGTACTTGGGAGGCAGAGACCGGAGGATCCGGGTTCATGGCCAGCCTCCGCAACTTCGTGAGACCTGGTTTCAAAATAAAGGATAAAAAATAGGGCTGGGGGTGTAGCTCGGAGGTAGAACACCCCTGGGTTCAATCCCCAGTACCACCAAAAAAAAAAAAAAAAAAAAAAAAATAGGGCTGGGAGTGTAGATCGGAGGTAGATGCCTCTGGGTTCAATCCCCAATACGGCAAAAAAAAAAAAAAGACTTTTATTGTTGCACTGTAATTATGCATCATAGCAAGGTTCAAAGTGATACAAACCTACAGTACTTGGTGTGCTTCCCTCTGGGCCCTGCCCCACTCCCCCCACCCCTGTACATGTTAATGACATTGGTAGCAATACCTTCATACGTGGACATAACATTATTTGAACTATTTCCTTCATCAATTCTTAATGACATTGGTAGCGATACCTTCATAGATGGACATAGCATTATCTGAACGGTTTCCTTCACCAATTCTCCTTTTTGTGTTATTTTAATAAATATTTTATGAGTGAGTTTGGAAAAAAAAGAGTTGGCAACTTTCAAAACATCACAGTCCAACAAAAGATGAGGCTACAACATGTATAAGGTATACTTCACTAAACTAGTGCATAGTCATTAATAAATATGTATCCATTAACTGCTAAGTTACCAAATCCATACCACTCACCAGTACAGTAATGCTGAGTAATAAAAAGTCAGCACTTTTAATAAGCTCTATGGTATTCTCTGATCTGGCCACAGAATCAGGTGTCCACATGCCCAAGGTAAGTGCTAAGAGGTACCTCCCAAATTCCTGCACCACCTGTACTGGGAAAATAGCAGGTAAGGATTAGAAATGCAGGGGGATAGCCAAGCAATTTGAATTTTGAATTTCCTTGTCCCTTTATAAACTGAAATTGATCTGTTGATTCTCACTTGAGAAATTATGCCTTCCAGGGAGTTGGCTGTCCTGTATGGGGTCAAACTCAAGTTCTACTTAAAAGGAAATGTTTAAAACAAGGGCCTGCTTGAGAATATTAAGTAGGTGCTACAACACATTGAACATTTTAAGCAATTCATTGACTAAGATCCTCTCAATAGTTTGTGTCAAGCCTGGATCCAGAAATGTGATAACGTGAGGTAGACATTGGCAGATGGGGTTGGCTGGGGTGGAACGGAAGTTGATCCATAGAGCCTGGCTTACAGGCGGACCCCTCCCCTGTGGGAAGGGGGTGTAGAAACAATGCAGGGTCTCTAAGGTGCAAAGTGCAAAGTGCAAAGGGCAAAGTGCAAAGTGCAAGGTGCAAAGTGTAAAGGACAGTCAATCACCCAAATATAATATGTATAAAGGTGTCCAGAGGGACTGTAGAACCCGACACTTGGAACACTTCATGCTGCTTTCCACTTAGCAGCAGACCACTCCAGATTGTCTCTGGAGCGTAACCGCACGGCCCCACGCCACCTTTCCATTCCTGGGAATGGCCCATTACAGACATTTCCCTGGAATGTGACCCTTCCCCTCTCTTTATGGCCTTTCTCACATGATGCCCTCACTTCTCTAAGTAAACCTCCTGCATTCCCCATTTGTGCTCTCGGTTTGAATGCTTTCTAAGCAGAGAAGCAAGGGCTGAGGTCGTGCAGAATCGTTTTCATATCTCCCACTGGTAACAATATCCTGATGTAACTCCCTTGTCACCACAGATTGCAATTTAAGCCCAGCCCTGTTCTCATCTCTGTGAGAAAAGCAAAGCCGCAGGAATCTTGCGTGCTGCTCTCAAATGCCAGCTTCAGCTACATGTGGGTGACCCAAGGAAGCGTTTAAGGCTGAAATGACATTTCTCTTGTACAAACAAGCAGAACTGAAGACATGGAAAGATGTGTGTGGCAGAATATCACAAAAAGGTTCCCGAAAAAATTGGACCTTAGCCGGGCATGGTGGCGCACGCTTGTAATCCCAGTACTTGGGAGGCTGAGACCACAGGATCCGGGTTCGCGGCCAGTCTCACCTACTTAGTGAGGCTCTCCTCAACTTAGTGAGACCCTGTTTCAAAATAAAGAATAAAAAATAGGGCTGGGGGTGTAGCCCAGAGGTAGAATGACTCTGGGTTCAATTCCCGGTACTGCCAAAAAGAGAAAAAAAAATTGGACCTTAAAAAGCAAGTAAAAGCCAGGCATGCTGGTACATGCCTGTAATCAAGTACTTGGGAGGCTGAGACAGGAGGATCACAGGTTCGAGGCCAGCCTCAGCAACTTAGTGAGACCCTGTTTCAAAATAAAAATAAAATAGGGCATGAGGTGTAACTTAGAGGTAGAATGCCCCCTGAGTTGAATCTCTAGTAACACACACACACACACACACACACACACACACCAAGTAAAAATTAGTCAATGATTCTCAACCCTGGCTATACATTAGAATTGCCTTAGGATTTTTTTTAACTCCTTGGGCTCCACCTTCAGAAATTTCGATTTAATTGGTCTGTGGTACGACCCAGGGTATTTTTGCAAAGATCCCCAGGTCATTTTAATGTGCAGGCAGGAGTGAGAACCTTGGAGCAAGACGATGAAGAAGAAAAGGGAAAGAAGAAAAGTAAGAGTTTAGGACCACGTGGTAATTCATCCTCCCATGACTTGTTCAGTGGAAACGCTGAGTGAGCGTCTGCTTAAGGCTGTCATGGCACTAGGCGGTGGCCCAAACAAAAATGAGTGAGAAATGATGTTTGAAGTTTTGCATTCAGTAAAAAGATTCATAAATAAGCAAGTTGTTAAGATGCAACATGATACTTGCATACATATATATGCACATATACATGCATGTTTCTGTACCTGCGTGTATTACATGGATGTCTATATCCCATGTTTCCAAGCATATTGCAAGAAAATGATTATCATTGATTGTTGTTATTGTTGCTTAGAGCAGTGGCTCCCAAACATGGCTGTAAAGTTGGGTTAACTGAAGAGTTTAAAAAGCACAGGTGTTGGGTTTCCAAACCCAGGATTCTGCTTTCATTGGTTTTGGAATCAGGATTAAAGATAAAAGTCAAATCTCCCAAGGCTCTCCTAGGACAAAGCACTGGCCTCCAGGGCGGGCAGAGGTGAGGGGCATTGGAGAGTCAGATTACTGGCAAAGCAAACAGGATTTCCTGCAGCCTCAGAGTTCCCAGCAGCGGCTCTCAGGAGGGTTGCCCTGGATGACTTCCTCCTAGGGTTTTTTGTAGTTCAATGAAAGGAGAATTTTTAGAAGTATTTTCCAGCAACAAAATGAAAAGTAGGAGGGATCCTGAAGGTGATTTATCTATTAGGCAGAGTAACCACAGTGCTTAGGGGACCAAGAGAAATAAACCTTTAGGTAGAAGAAAATGTTTTATATATAACATTAATTTAATTTTAATTAATTAATGAATTTATCATTATTATTATTATTATTATTATTTATTTTTTGGTAGTACTGGGGATTAAAGCCAGAAGCATTCTACCTCCGAGCTATACCCCCTGCCCTTTTTATTTTCTATTTTTAAACAGGGTCTCCCTAAGTTGC
Source organism: Glis glis (assembly GCA_004027185.1). Lineage (NCBI taxonomy): Eukaryota > Metazoa > Chordata > Mammalia > Rodentia > Gliridae > Glis > Glis glis. Next base: position 5,507 of record PVJS01049120.1, on the reverse strand, counting down.
TCAGGCTGGCCTTGAACCTACGATGATCCTCCTGTCTCAGCATCTGAGGCGCTAGGATTACAGGGGTGCGCCACCATGTCTGGCTTTACGTTGTACAGAGGAAGGGACTCACAAAGGTGCAAGTGCTTAGTTCCATGGAAGTCATAATGCAATCCTGGGGTAAGGAGAACCCAGCACCAAGTACTTTGAACTTCTATCAGATATTTCTATATTTTTGAACTTCTTTCAGATAGTTGAGAACTTCTCTCAACTATTTTGATATAGTCAAAATCTACCTCCAAGCCAGGTGTGGCTGTGCATGCCTGTAATCCCAGTACTTAGGAGCTGAGACAGGAGAGGAGGATCACAGGTTCTAGGCCAGCCTCAGCAACTCAGGAAGGCCCTCAGCAACCTAGTGAGACCCCGTTAAAAACAAAAAAGTAGCCGGGCACGGTGGTGCACGCTTGTAATCCCAGTACTTGGGAGGCTGAGACAGGAGGATCACAGATTCACAGCCAGCCTGAGCTACTTAATGAGGCCCTCTGCAACTTAGTGAGACCCTGTTTCAAAATAAAGAATAAAAAAATAGGGCTGGGGGTGTATCTCGGAGGTAGAACGCCCCTGGGTTCAATCCCCGGTACCGCAAAAATACATAAATAAATAAATAAATAAATAAATAAATAAATTAGGGTTGAGGGTATAGCTCAGAGGTAGAATGGCCCTGGGTTCCATCGCCAGTGACACACACACACACACACACACACACACAATCTCCAAGTACCTGTAAAATGTAAACAATCATTACGAAGATTAACAAGATGATCATACATCATCGGTGTTGTGTATAGTAAAGCTAATGGGAGTACACTGCTTAGCTATGCAACCCCTAAAGTTTGGTGATTAAAGCAGGTAACTAAAAGCAAGTGAAGCTAGAGGGTTTATTCAGTTTTTTTTTCCTTTGATTTCTTTCCTATCCTCTCTGTCCAACTATGTTTAGTCCTATATGTTCTATATAGCCTTATATGCCAAAGTTCTATAGCTGGGTGTACTGGTGCACACCTGTAATCCCAGTACTTGGGAGGCTGAGACCGGAAGATTGCAGGTTCAAGGCCAGCCTCAGCAACTTAGTGAGGTTCTCTGCAACTTAGTGAGACTGTTTCAAAATAAAAAATTAAATAGGGCTGGGGGTGTAGTTCAGAGGCAGAATGTTCCTAAGTTCAATCCCCAGTACCACACACATACAAAAAGTCCTATATATCAAAACTTACCACCGGGCGTGTGGCACATGCTTGTAATCCCAGTACTTGGGAGGCTGAGACAGGAGGATCACAGGTTCGAGGACAGCCTCAGCAATTTGTGAGGCCCTCCACAACTTAGTGAGACCCTGTTTCCAAATAAAATATAAAATTGGGCTGGGGGTATAGCTCGGAGGTAGAAGGCCCCTGGGTTCAATCCCCAGTACCACAAAAAAAAAAAAAAAAACTTACCTAAAACTGTAAGTTCTGTGTGGTACTTTCTGTACCCTCTCTTGTCACCTGAAAGTACTCACTGTGACTTATCAATCCGCCATCATCCACTCATCCATTCTTATTGCACACTCAAATGCATTATGACTAATTAAGTGTGTTTCATCTTTTCCAACATGACCCCAACATCCTGGTCTATTCATTCCTGTGTTCTTCACCCCATCATAACTCTTAACATACAATAGGAGGCTCAGGGTATTTGCCCATTCATGTAGTAGATTAATGGTATTAAATGCGACACTCTATGAAGTTGGATAACTTTTTGGAGAAAAGTCTAGGAAAGGAATAAAAGTTCTGGAAAACAAAATTCCATTTTAACAAAAGGAAGTTAGATTATTTCTCAAACAATTCATACCTCAAATAAACTAAGACACAAATAGGTGAAGAATGTTAATTCAATCCTTCTGGTTCCTGATAGACCTCAAAGAATTTTTTTTTCTTTGTTATGGTTGACATTTCCAAAATAGAAATGCCTCATAAGAATAGGAAAGTCATTATTTAGTGAACTTTTCTTTCGATCAAGAGTTTGGACTTTGTAGCTAGTGCTTACTGCTCTTAGTTTTCTTCCAGAGCTGGAAGACTAGCATTGGCCACACATCTAAAGACAATTAAACAAAACCAGTCATTCTAAAATCAATAACCTTCATGCAGAAATGCTCATTTTAACAGTCCCATCTGTTCACATTTAAGACATGTTCCTTTATCTCAAGTGTGATTAAACTGAAGATTTGGCGGCCTGTTTGTATTTTCCATGAAACGCTGAGGTCCGAGAGCATTGCAGCTGGGGAGTCCGTGTTGATGCTGGCTCAATCTAAGAAAGAGGACTCTGAGTTATTTTTAATCTATGGAGTATTCTAATCTATTCACTAATGAGTAATTGCATGGATTGCAAAATATCCACAATGCTTGAATATTAGTGTCAATTCTGATAGTTGCACCTCTCTAGAGGATATGCTACCGCTTTTTACAGTATATATAGAGAGAGATAGATAGATATAGGTCTATCTACCTATATAGTAATATATATTACTACTATATATCTCTATATAGTAACATACACTACTGTTTTTAGTAGTACATATTATAATATGTATAGTAGTATATATTATTTCTCTATTATTTACTGTTTTTTACAGTAGTATATATTACTACTATGTCTATCTTTATGTAAGATATATACATGTATCTTTGGGTAGTAGTATCTTTAGTAGTATATATTATTATATATACTATATATAGAAATAATATATAGTATACTATATATTACTTATTACTATATTTTTACAGTAGTCTATACTATGTTTATCTATACACTTTAAGATATATGTTATATATAAGACATATGTATATATATAAAGTTTGAGGACAGCCTTAGCAACATAGTGAGACTTTCAGCAACCTAGTGAGACCCCGTTTCAAATAAAATGGGCTGGGAGTATATCTCGGAGGTAGAATGTCCCTGGGTTCAGTCCCTAGTACCACACACCACATATCACACACACACACACACACACACACACACACACCACACACACACACCACAATGTAGTTAGAAAGCTGAGATTGAGAAGCAGCAGGATTTGCTCACCAGATTTGCAAGTTTCATGGGTTGCTGTCGACTCTTTGGAGAAATGTAATGGCAGAATGGATAGGATCAAATGATGGAAGAAAAGCATCATTAAGAGGAAGAGAGAGAGAAAATTGGAAAGATTTAGATGATCCAAAGGAAATACACTTGGATGCCGGCTAAGCGTGACACACAGCCCTGCGCGTTGTCATGGAATCGGCGGACCTCGGGCTCCACTGAAAATCTGCGATCACGTCAGAGCGGCTGCAGAGCAGCTGAAGGCATTTTTTGATATGAGAGCTGGAGAAGACAAAAACACTCCATGACCACAAAAGGGTCACAGTGTAAAAATAGTAATTGCAAGTAAAATGACCATGCGGCATGATGAATGACTCCAACAGAGGCAGGGCCCAGCCAACTCCTTGGCACAGTCTTGTGCACCAGTGACGTGAGGAACCAGGGCTCTCTGGGTGTCGAGGGGAACTTACCAGCCTTCTGTAAAGGGAATGAAATGGATCCAAACACTTGGAGACTTGGAGCTCCAAGTCAGCACTGTCTTATTGCTGCAGTGACAGACAGAGACAGCATGGTGCCATGGTTAGGAGCATAAGCAAGCCGGGCGTGGTGGCGCACACTTGTAATCCCAGTACTTGGGAGGCTGAGACAGGAGGATCGCAGGTTCGAGGCCAGCCTTAGCTACTTAGTGAGACCCCCCTGTTTCAAAATAAAGAATAAAAAATAGGGCTGGGGTTGTAGTTCAGAGGCAGAATGCCCCTGGGTTCAATCCCTAGTACCACAAAAAAAAAAAAAAGGAGCATAAGCTCTGAGGATAGGCCACCACCTAGATGCGAATGTGAATTCTGCCACTTAATAAGTTACTTGAACCTGTGCCCTGCTCCTTTAGTAGTAGAGCAGGGGTGGTGTATAGTGCCTACCTTCTTGAGAGAATTAAATGAGTTCACTCCAGGAAAAGGCCTAGTGGCTGGTCTGTAATAATTGCTTGAAAATGATGGCTGTGTGTATTTACAATTGCAGAAACGGGAATAGTCATTAGCCGGCTAGGCTGCCGTCTCTCCAGGTTTCCAATACGTTTCCACCCTGGCTGGGGGTTCACACGTCAGGTAAATAATCGGACTTCAAGTCTTAGTCCTGTTTTTGCCTTTTTGTTTGTTATCAATTGTTTTAACATTTATTATGCAGTTTTAGTTGGGTGTGGTGGTACAGGCCTGTAATCCCAGGATTTGGGAGGCTGAGACAGGAGGATCACAGGTTCAAGGCCAGCATGCTGTAATTTAGCAAGATTCTGTTTCCCAAAAAATAAATAAATAAATAAATAAAACACAGCTGGTGGTGTAGCTCAGAGGTAGAATGCCCCTGAGTTCAATCCTCAGTATCACTGTCTCTCTCTCTCTCTCTCTCTCTCTCTCTCACACACACACACACACACACACACATTGAAAAAAAATTACTCTTCACTTAATTCTAAATAAGATTATAGAGCTAGGTAGTATAGTGGCACATGCTTGTAATCCCAGTACTTGGGAGGCTGAGACAGGAGGATCACAGGTTTGTGTCTAGCCTCAGCAACTTGGTGAGGCCCTCCACAACTTAGTGAGACCCTGTTTCAAAATAAAAAATAAAATAAAATAGAGCTGGGGGTGTATCTCAGAGATAAAATGCCCCTGGGATCAATTCCCAGTACCACCACCACACACAAAAAAACTCCCCATACACAAACACACATACCCTGACATCTGTTGGCTGAACCATGTGTAGGAATAGCCATTCAAGAAACAGCACTATAAATCGCTTATCAGCTGGGGGGGGGAGGGAGCTGGTAAAAAAATACATTGCACAATATGAGTAATTGAGAGAGTTTAATAAGCCGGGTGTGGTGGCACACACCTGTAATCCTGTAATACCTGTATTTGGGAGGCTGAGACAAGAGGATCACAGGTTCAAGGCCAACCTCAGCAACTTAGCGAGACCCTGTTTCAAAATAAAAATAAAAATAAAAATAGGGCTGGGGGTGTAGCTCGGAGGTAGAATGCCCTTCGGTTCAATCCCCAGTACCACAAAGGAAAAAAAAAATAGTGAGAAAGATTGAGAGTTTTAATAAAGGGCATAATTCCAAACATGTGAGCAATGTTTCAGAAAATCAAAAAATATTGGGGCACTACTCTGGGAAAACCTTACCATCGTTAGGCCTGAAGGAACTGGTAAGGGATAGAAGGAATATTTTATTTTTTTTGCAGTACTGGCGATTGAACCCAGGGGCATTCTACCTCCGAGCTACACCCCCAGCCCTATTTTTTTTTTTTTTTTTTGCGGTACCGGGGATTGAACCCAGGGGCATTCTACCTCTGTGCTACATCCCCGGCCCTATTTTTTATACTTTATTTTGAAACCGGGTCACACGAAGTTGCAGAGGGCCT
>PVJS01049119.1:0-14782 GCA_004027185.1 Glis glis | reverse complement strand
ACCCAGGGGCGTTCTACCTCCGCGCTATTCCCCCAGCCCTATTTTTTATACTTTATTTTAAAACCGGGTCTCACGAAGTTGCGGAGGACCTCACTAAGTAGAGAGAGAGAGACAGGGAGAGAAACAGGGAGAGGGAGAGAGAGAGAGAGAGAGAGAGAGAGAGCTGAGGCTGGCTGGGAACCCGGATCCTCTGGTCTCCGCCTCCCAAAGTACTGGGATTACAAGCGTGCGCCACCATGCCCGGCTACATTGTCCTTTTTAAAGGCTTCCAGGCTAAAGGCTTTTTCAAGAGTAAATTGATTTATATTCCCCGATGTTAGAGTATAAATTACTCAATCTGTGTGGCGCTCCCTGTGGTGGCCTTCACAGCTTGTGGGTCCCTGGACCATCCACAGTGGCAAGGAATGGTCATCCTTGGAGGACCATGGCAGATGGATGGGGGGGCCTCTGCTAGGACCCAGCATTCCATAAAAACCTTAAAGATGGGGAATGTGGGGATAGAGCACCAATTATACTGTGATATTGTGAGCACTCAGGAAATGAGTTTGCTTGAGAAACAATTAGTGAAGGGCATTATCTCCACCCTCAAGAACTCTTCTTAAATACTAATCGTATTTGTCTAAACAGCAAGGCAAGTGCTTTTTTTAACATACTCCACTGATACATTTTTATGTTATGCTTTTTGTAATTTTTTATTTTTATTTTTTTTAATTTTTTGTGGTGCTGGGAATTGAACCCAGGGCCTCCCACATGCTAGGCAAGAGCTGTACCACTAAGCTGTACCCCCAGCCCAATATACTTTTTAAAACTTTAAAAATGAACACGCAAGCTAGGCATGGTGGCGCACACTTGTAATCCCAGTATTTTAGAGGCTAAGACAGGAGGATCGCAGGTTTGAGGACAGCCTCAGCAAGTAGTGAGACTCTCTTCAACCTAGTGAGACCCTGTTTCCAAATACAAATAAAATAGGACTGGGGTGTAGCTTAGAGGTAGAATGCCCCTAGGTTCAAACCCCAGTGCCTCCCCCCACACACAAACACAAATGAACATGCATTCACATGCCCCTCAATGCACAGGAGAGAAAAACTCAAAGGAACTAAAAACCTTAACTTTCCAAAGGGCAGAGGGGACTGGGAGCAGTTCTAGAAGGAGAGTGCAAATAAATACTCACTCTTCAAATTTTAAAATAACCCAGATTTGTAGTCTCTTCAAGTAAATGTCCAAAAAATCAGGTAGAATTTTGTGGGGCTGATCATTATATTTCACAGGTAATGTGGAAATGTGGGCTAAACCTTTGTATTAATTGTATTAATGTTGGTAACATTACTGAGCAGGATATGTTTTAATCCAGGCACTCCTTTTTTATTGTAGGGTGTGCTATATGACCTAGACAAGGTAAGTGATGGTTCTGTGTCAGGGTGTTTCTGAAAGATAAAACTCTGTGTTCTTAAGTAGATATCAGTGAGAGACCTGCTTAGGAGAGTGGAATCCTAGAGAACTGATGGTTTTTCTAATCTTGGGGAAATTGGTGCTTTTGTGTAAAAAGGATGATGAATAAGTACTATGATCCACAGATTCAATGAAATGTTCACAGTCACTTCCACAAACATGCCAAGGGGTTCCAGGGTTTCTCAATCATCCCTTAGCTGAGTTGACTTTGAAAATTCACTACCATGTTTCATCAAATCTAAGGTATCTTTTTTTTTGGTGGTACCAGGGATTGAACCCAGGGGCATTCTACCTCCAGGCTACACCCCCAGCCCTATTTTTTATTCTTTATTTTGAAACAGGGTCTCACTAAGTTGCAGAGAGCCTCACTAAGTAGCTGAGGCTGGCTGCGAACCTGAATGCTCCGGTCTCAGCCTCCCACATACTGGGATTATAAGCGTGTGCCACCATGCTGGGCCTTTTAAGGTATCTTTGATTGGAAAATACAACATTAATTTATGTGCCGCTAAGACAAATAATTCCACTTAAACTTGGACAGTCCATTCTTTTCACTTAAAATTTGTCTTTTATTCTTAATGACAATTTTTTGTGTGTGTATGTGGTACTGGGGATTGAACCCAGGGGCATTCTACTTCTGAGCTACACCCCCAGCCCTATTTTATTTTTTATTTTGAAATAGGTTCTCACTAAGTTGCAGGGGGACTCATTAAGTTGCTGAGGCTGTCCACAAACCTGCAATCCTCCTGTCTCAGCCTCCCAAGTACTGGGATTACTAGTGTGCGCCACCACTCTCCTGATTACAAAACTCTTTTATACCTATGCAGACATGGATTTTTTTTTCCTTCTTTTTAGTTATATATGATGTTCCTCTCTTTCCACACCTTTGCATATACACAATAACTTTAATTTCAGTGCTGAATCATAGTATATTCATTCCAAAGATATCTAAAGGGGCAATTAAGTTAAATGCATGTAATATAACTCAGAGATGACACATGAGCAAGCATGAGTACCTGCAAGCATGCACAGGCAACTGCCTGCCACCAGGCCAGCAGCAATGACAAACCACACCCCAATTTCAGGGACACACAAATATGAAAGGGAAAAAGTCCATTTAGAACAGAAAAAATAAAATATTACGAAGAAATATAAATATAGTCCAATTTGATACTGTCCTGCCAGAAATCCAGTACTTTCCACTGGGTCTATCTTCCTGGATGTTAAACACAAGGGTTACAATAATTAACTCAATTTCATCTCTCAGGATATTCAATATTTCAATATATGTTTTCCAAATTGATATTGGAGCATCTTTAAATTAGCAACAAAAATGGGAGGAGAGGGGAAATGTTTAGCATTTTCTGGTACTTCTGTGTATGAAAGGATGAAGAAAATATTCTCACAAGCCTAAATCAATTGAACTGTGAATGGCTGTGCTTTTTCCAACTTCTTCTTTTAATTCCAGCAAATTAAAACGATTGAAAGATACATGAGACGCCTGGAGTTCCACATTAGTAAGGTAATTGCGGCTCCTCTTGTCTTTGCTTCTGCTTTTCAGCTCTCAGTTACTGATCAATACACCTTCGGCCTGAGCATAGCATCCAGTCCATGGAGAATTTCCTATCTAATTGACTCCTAAGCTGATTAGCAATTAAGGCCTCCAACAGGTAGCAAAGATGGAGGAAAACTAAGAATGCAAAGCCGGGTAATCGAGCAGTGTGGCTCTATTTCAGCTCTGTAGACATTTATTAATTGTTGCTTCCTACGCAGCGCACATGGGACCTGGCAGAGGACTTGCCTTCTCAGTGTAGTGTAGGTAGAGATAAGACAGGACCAAAAACTTTATCCTACACTCTAGTCCTGCGCCAGAGACTTCTTCAGGGAGGCCTTGTAATTTTTAAAGATGTTGTCCGTGTGCTGCCCCAAAGCTTTCTTGAGTTCCTGGTCCCTTCCACTCACATGGTGTGATTTCAACATCCCAGGCATCAGCCCAGGACACTATAGTGTTTCAGAGATGATCCAGCCAGTCTAGTATGGATAGGACTATCACCTCTGTGTCCTGGACCCCATAGGGAATTCTGAGTGCAAGTTAGAGAAGATTTCCCTTTGGGGCAGACACATCGCAACTATTAGCAATTTCTGTTTCCAAGTGAGGGGGCTGGGGGCTTTAGAATTTCTCTCTCCTGCACAGCAGAAGCCTTAGATCCTGTCCCCAGCTCTGCACACATTCAATGGCTCTGTCCTCTGTGTGGACCTCAGCTTTGAACTCTGTGAAATGGAGCTGGGACGATGCATGTATTTGGTCTAGATGATCCTAAGAATATTTTCAGGATTATAATTCACATATGATCTATGCGTATGTAGACATATGTATATACTACTGCCTTTGTAGTTCCCACTTGGAAAGATACTTATTACGTAGGCAAATCTGAAATTGCTCCTATTATTTCTGCCAAACTCAATAAGTAAAAACAATGACATCCATCAGAAGGTATTTGTCTGGCCCACATTGGAAGACTATCAACAACACGGTTTCTAAAAGTCTTGTGGGGATCTCCCACATTGAAACCATCTGCAATGTTTATTTAAAATTTTCCGATGACGACCTAGCCCTAACCTACTGAATCAGAACCTCAGAGCAGGGCCTGCTTCCGCATCTTTATTTTATTTTATTTTATTTTATTTTACTTTATTTTATTTTATTTTTGCAGTACTGGGGATGGAACCCAGGGGCATTCTACCCCCAAGCTACACCCCCAGCCCTATTTTTTATTCTTTATTTTGAAACAGGGTCTCACTAAGCTGCAAAGGGCCTCACTAAGTAGCTGAGGCTGGCTGCAAACCTGGATCCTCTGGTCTCAGCCTCCCAAGTACTGGGATTACAAGCATGCGCCACCACGCCCGGCCATGCTTCAGCATCCTTAAGGAGCTCACCAGGAGAGGCTTAAGAGTACAGAAATAGGCGAAGTGGCTCATGCCTGTAATCCCAGTACTTGGGAGGCTGAGACAGGAGGATCACAGGTTTGAGGACAGCCTCAGCAAGTCCTGAGACTCTCATCAAACTAGTGAGACCCTGTTTCAAAATAAAAAATAAGACGGGCGTGGTGGCACACGCTTGTAATCCCAGTAGTTGGGAGGCTGAGACAGGAGGATCACAGGTTCAAGGCCATCCTCAGCTACTTAGTGAGGCCCTCTGCAACTTAGTGAGACCCTGTTTCAAAATAACGAATAAAAAATAGGGCTGGGGGTGGAGCTCAGAGGCAGAATACCCCTGAGTTCAATCCCCAGTACCATACACACACACCAAAAAGTAAAGAAATGCTCTGTGCCAATCACCCACTGAGAGGTTTTATTTGCAGATATGCCAGCTCTCAAGTCTTATACTTCTGTCTAATCAGAGCTAAGTCCACTGACTCGGAAGACTCTAAACTTTTCTTTTCAGAATTTAGGAATTCCTCCTAGCAAAACTGAGTGCTTCCTGGAACTAAGTAGCAACCAAAAATCTGTTAACCAAGATCATAAATTTCAGTCTCTTAAAATTCACATTCTAAGCATCATTGACAACTGTAGAGAGAAAGCAGTTGTGGGAAATTCTACTATTCCAACTGGTAGTAGTAATATTTTTAGTGAGCATCTTAAAGTTCACCTGCAGAACAAAAGAGGAATCTTTGGGGGGGTGGTACTAGAGATTGAACTCAGGAGAATTCTACCTCTGAACTATACCCCTAGCCCTTTTTATTTTTGCTTGGAAACGGGGTCTTGCTAGGTTGCTAAGAGTCTCACTAAGTTGCTGAGGCTGGCCTTGAACTTGTAATCCTCCTGTCTCGGGCTCCCAAGTGGGATTATAGATGTGCACCACCATGCCCAGCCAAAACAGGAATCTTAAACTCTGAAATCCAGTGTCTTTTAAATACTCACCTTCATAGGTAAAAACATAGTTGTTGCTCATATTTCAGATTCCTCTGATCTACAACATAACCTGCTTTTTTGATTGGACAAAGTTTATACTAAAATGAAAATTCAAATAGTCTTAGGTGGGCAACCGCCTCTCAGAAGTAATAGGTTTCACATGCTTCTGCCAATGCCTAGTCCGGTCGTCCTTTGTTATCTGCCCAAAAATTCCCAAGGACAACTACGGTTGGTTTAGGCGTTGATAACTGGAGATAGTACAAGACTACAAATGTCATCAGACATAACTTTAGGACATGCCTTTTCAACCTCAGCCCTGTTGATATATTAGGAAATCCTTGGTTGTTGAAAGCTATCCTCTGTATTAAAGGATGTTTAGCAGCACCCCTGGCCTCTACTCACTAAATGCCAGTGGACCAAAATTGCCTTAGGTTGTTTGAGAATCCCTGCCTTAGAGGCATTAAATGATTTTTAGGTCTGTATGGTGAGCATGATCAATAGTCATGTTTAAAGGGTATGTTATTGTGTAGAAGCACAAAAATAGAGAAGTGGCAAGAAAAAAAGTTCATTTTCATTTTTTCAATTTATTTTTTAAGTCGTGATGTGATTTACATACAAAAGAGTTCACAGTTCTTAAGTGTTCAGTTTGATAAGTTTTGACAAATGTGTTTTAACCCTCATTTTAAGATCAACTTAGTAACTTCAGTTTTTCTGTTATTGAGCCAAGACTTTACAAAAGTCTTTTCAACATGCTAAATCTGAATGTGTAACTATCACCTTAAAATAAAGTACTAGCCTTACATGATACAATGATACATTTTCACCCTAGTGGGAAGCTAAAACCTCTTCCACTGTAGTTCCATGTTCAGAAGTCTCCTGTCTTCACTGTCCAAATCCCACAGTACATGGATCAAAAATCCACCAGGAAGTCATCTTCAACAGTTCCAGTGACAGCCTCAAAAAATGCAAAAGAGGCATTTTCTTTTTGTGTAATTTCAAAACAGGACCAGCCAGATGCAGTGGTGCACACCTATAATCCCAGTACTTAGGAGGCTGAGACAAGAGGGTCGCAGGTTCAAGGCCAGTCTCAGCAACTTAGAGAGACTCTCAGCAGCTAAAGTGAGACCCTGTCTCAAAATAAAAAATAAAAAGGTTTGGGGGGAGTAGCTTGGAGGCAGAACACCCCTGGGTTCAATCCCCAGTACCAAACAAGAAAGAAAAAGAAAACAGGATTCGAGTAAAATCTGTTTTAAGACAAGATGGATCATAGTGGTGGAAATAAAATTTATTGGTCCCTGCCTAAAAGAATAACGCTTTTACAAGATTCTCCTTCTGACCTCTTCTGAGGTCAGAAATATAAAGTACCTTTAGCTCCTAACACTGGCCTGCAACTTCTCTAAAGTGTGACACATGTTTCTATCTCTGCGTTTCCTGTCTCCACCCTGGCAGGTAGATGAACTCTACGAAGCGTATTGCATCCAACGACGTCTGCAAGATGGTGCCAGCAAAATGAAGCAAGCCTTCGCCTCTTCCCCTGCCAGCAAAGCTGCCAAAGAGAGTCTGTCGGAGATCAACCGGAGCTACAAAGAGTACACAGAGGTACAGGCTGCCCGTCTGCCTCTTTGCAGGACCCCACCCAGCCTGATCTGACTTGTCCTTAACCGCCAAGGCAGACAGCAACCCACAACCTCATTGCACTCCCTAGAGAGATGATGAGCTTATTGTTAGCCTCAGAAAAAAAAAAAAAAACAGCAAGCAAGGCAGCCAGTGAAATTGTTTAAAATAAATAAGCCACAAGCTCTGATTTTCATCGATTCAAAGCACTTCCAAATATTCATTTTTATTTTATTTTATTTTATTTTGCAGTACTGGGAATTGAACCCAGGGGCATTCTACCTCCAAGCTATACCCCCAGCCCTATTTTTTATTCTTTTTTTTTTTTTTTTTTTTGCAGTACCGGGGATTGAACCCAGGGGCGTTCTACCTCCGAGATACATCCCCAGCCCTATTTTTTATACTTTATTTTGAAACCGGGTCTCACAAGGTTGCGGAGGGCCTCACTAAGTAGCTGAGGCTGGCCGCGAACCTGCGATCCTCCTGTCTCAGCCTCCCAAGTACTGGGATTGCCACCACGCCCAGCAACACTTCCAAATATTCTAGTGTACGATCTCATCCAGCTGTATCCCTGGATGTTAAGCAGCCCCGTAGCTAAGGTGGCTTCTGAGGGCATCAGTGTTGGACACCTGTAACCCTCCTGCCTACAACATTTTGTGTATATGAGAATTTTTTATATTAAAGGAGACAAGGTAAAGAGCCACAGAGAAAAGTGTGCTTTCCGGGTTTCTGCCAGTCTCTGGGGCCCAAGCGTCTGATCCAGGGAGGTCTCCACCCCTCATGGGATCACCTAATACCAATGTCTGCTGAAGTGTCTGCATTATTAAAGCCGCACTTCTCACTGTCCCCGGAGTCTTTATCCAGAGATCAGATTTCGTGAATGAAGTCATCGCCTGAGGAGGGTCTGCCGCCCAATTCCCAGAGCTGGCCTCTGTTTCAGGAAGGCTTTGTGTGCTGCGGTACTGCCACCCCTTGTCTGAACCAAGTTTCTCTTGTTTCATAGTCTAGAACATGGGCTCTTCTTTACCTAAATTCCCCCTTTCAAAATAATGGGTTTTTTTTTTGTTTTTATTTTTGCAGTACTGTTGATTGAACCCAGGAGTGGTCTACCTATGAGCTACACCTCCAGCCCTAGTATATATATTTTTTTAATTTTGAAACAGAGTCTCACTAAGTTGCTGAGGGTCTCACTAAGCTTCTGAGGCTGGCCTCAAACCTGCGATCTTCCTGTCTCAGTCTGCCAAGTACTGAGATTAGAGGCATGCACCACCACACTCTGCTCAAAATAATTTCTTTAATGCATAAATAAAATAGGAATTCAAAGGGAAACATAAATATTGAAATAGTTATTTCAGTATTGTCAATTCAGTCATCAAAATGTTTTAAAAGTCTAGTGTATGAAATAGCACTAGGCTACTGCTTTATTAACAGGCAGAATTACAAGATCTAGCAGTGACTCTAATAACTACTAAAATTTCAAAGCAGTGAAAAAATATAAATTTTTTAAAAAATTATCTGCAACAACAGAGAAAGGCCCTCAGCAATTTAGTGAGACCCTGTTTCAAAATGAAAAAACAAAAAGGGCTAGGCGGTGTGGCTTGGAAGTAGAATCCCCCTGGATTCAATTCTCAGTACCCCCCCAAAAAAATGTATCTGCAACGTGTGACTTGACATGAACACACATGTGACTGTTACCAGTGTCAAGGTCACAGGTATTACTGACGCTGCTGTGGCTTGTTTTCTACACTCATGATACGTAGTGTAGCTGTGTTAAATTTCAGGTAGAGTTTAGTGAAGATAAGGATGTGACTCTTCCTACCCCCTACGCCAGCCAAGGGTATGGACCCAGAGGTTGGGAACCCCTGGCTTAGAAGCAGTCCTGGTAAATGAGACTTCATTTCTAGAGGTCTCTGAAATCAAAAACAGCAGTTTCCAATTACAGAGACTGCTCATAGGACACAAGCAGATAACAGCCAGCAGCCGGCAGAAGCTGCCTGTCCTGGGACACTGGCAGGGCATTCAGAAATAGCCAGTTTTGGTCCAATGCCAGGTCATAGCATCGTGACTTCGCTCACAAATCCTAAGGTATGGAGTGCAAGTCCAGTGAGGGGAAGGGCAGCTGTCCAGGACTTCTGTAGCTTCATACCTCATGTGACATAGTATTGCAGAAGCCAGAACCTATCACTGGAGGGTCGGGGCAAGGTGGCTCACAGTGTTTGCATGTGTAGCAGTTCTCAGCAGGAGCTGTATGGGTAAGAGGAAAGACAATTTCTTTTCTTTTTTTTTTTTTGCCGTACTGGGGATTGAACCTAGGGGCATTCTACCTCCGAGCTACATCCCAGCCCTATTTTTTATTCTTTATTTTGAAACAGGGTCTCACTAAACTGCAGAGGCCTCACTAAGTAGCTGAGGCTGGCCATGAACCCAGATCCTCCAGTTTCAGCCTCCCAAGTACTGGGATTACAAGCGTGCACCACCATGCCTGGCTAGGAAAGAGAATTTTGATCATGGATGCCTTCAGTGATTAACCTCGCTGCCCCAAAGTTTTCAGAGACACTGGTAGTAGTGTTAACATGCATGAGAACCTAGTTGGTATTTCTGGAAATTGTTACTTCACAGCGATGCCCAGGGCTCTGAGGACATAAATTGGTTCACAATGCTGAGACTTCATCTACTAAGCTTTCAAGCTGCTCAGAGGTTGGACTTCAGGAAATGTAACCCAGCTTTGCTGAGCTATTGGGGCACTGAGATCTTACCAGGGAAAAGGAAATGCCATTCTCTTTGCATCCCGTAAAGGTGATAATTTGGACCAGAACAAAGGGACAAATAAGAACCAGAACCTCTCTGGCTTACAAATGCATCCTGAAGTCCTCAGCATCCAAAATTCAAAATATCTGCCCGTGCTCACTGAGCGGCCACCCCCAAGGCCCAGCCTTGATGGGGCAGCTACTGAGGGGGAAGTGGAAGATGCCCAGGCTGTGCTGCGGTGGGGACAGCTTAGGCGCCATCCAAAGCTTAGCTGTGCAGGCCGCAGGAGGGCTGCACTAAGGACAGTCGCTGGCCGCAGCACTGTCCCTCTTGATTCCAACTCCAATTGCTCTAATTAGGTCCTCTGATTCTGGGAAGGTGGGAAGCAGCGGTATGCATCTAACCACAAGCGTACTGTCCCCTCGACATTAGAGTGAGGGAGACTCTGTTGGACCCGGGAATCATTTTCGAGGTGCTAGGCATTGCAGTAAGAAGTCCCCTCACTTGAGCAGAATTGAGCTCCTGGTGTGTGTGTGTGTGTGTGTGTGTGTGTGTGTGTGTGTGTGTGTGTGTGTGTTACTAGGGATTGAGCCCAGGGGCATTCTACCTCCCAGCTACACCCCCAGCTCTATTTTATTTTTATTTTGAAACAGGGTCTGTCTAGGTTGATAAGAGTCTCCCTACTTACCAAGGCTGTCCTTGAACATGCAATCCTCCTGTCTCAGCCTCCCAGGTTCTGGGATTACAGGTGCGTGCCACCACGTCCAGCCTTTTGAGCTCTTTTTGACCCAAATTTTTATTAAGAAAATTTTCAAACCTACAGAAAAGTTGAAAGACAAATGTATTAAATGCCAGACAACTTTACCTAGATTTTCCAATTGGGAGCACTCTGCCAGATTGGCTTTCCCTCTCTCATATGCTCAGTTTTTTCTTCCAAGTCATTTGACAATAAGTGGTAGACATTGCAACATTTCACTCCATAAATTTTTTTAGCATTAGCCGGGCGTGGTAGCACACACCAGTAATCCCAGTACTTGAGAGGCTGAGACAGGAGGACCTCAGGTTCAAGGCCAGCCTCAGCAACTTAACAAAACCCTCAGCAACTTAGCAAGACCCTGTTTCAAAAAATAAAATAGGTCTGGGGGGTGTAGCATAGAAGTAGACTATCCCTAGTACCAAAAAAGAAAAGAAAAGATTGTGTGTATCTATTTTTAAAATTTTTTAAATTGACAAGTAAAAATTTTATGTATTTATGGTGTATACCATTATGTTCTGAAGTATGTATACATTGTAGAAGGGGTAACTCAAGCTACTTAACATATAGTATGGACCTCTTAATAGCAACCTATGTAATGTGTGCATCTTCAGCATAACCAGGGTCCATTATCATAACTTAAGAAAGTTAACAGTCATCCATATAGAATTATTTAATATCTTGTTCATTTCCAGGTTTCCCCAATTTGGCCAATAATGCCTTCTATGACTATTGTAGTTTATTTGCTTATCTTTCAGATCAGGACATTATCCAGGTTAAGAAGTTGCATTTAATAGGTCTTTTTACTCTCTTTAGAATATTTTTTCCTCAAGACAGTGCCTTTTTGCAGAGTCCAAGCCAGATCTGATAGAATATCCCACATTCTCTATTTGTCTATCTTTGATATAATTTAACTTGTTCATGTATGCCCTAAATGTCCTGTATGCTAGAAGACTTGCTTAGCCTTTGCTTAAACATCTTTTGAAGAGTGTTTCAAAGGCCATGCCATGCAGTATATTGCACACACGTAATGCCTTTTATTGCCCACGCAGTGGTTGCTGTTCCTATTTAAACGTCACACGCTTTGAGTTACTGTGGAAGGAAGGCTGCTCTAACACCCCTCTCCTGTCCACTTAACAGAATATGTGCACCATCGAAGCGGAACTGGAGAATCTGCTGGGGGAATTCTCCATCAAGATGAAAGGTAATTGTTTCCCTTACTTCCCTGAGAGAGTAAGGAGTCATCTCTGCAGAGCTCCTTGAAGTTTGAGAGCACATGCTATTTTTATTTTCTTTGCCAATACACAGCGCCGCCCACTCTCAGCCCTCCCCACTTATGTTGATGTATTGCTGCTTCTGGTTCTAAGTTTGCCCTTCACACTTTAAAAAAATATTATGAGAAAATCTCAAACACATGCAGAAGTGGAAGGAACATTACCATGAGCCCTCATAAATTCATCACCTAGATTTAATAATTAGTGAGATTTGCCTGATCTGTTTTCTTTTCTTTGTTTTCTCTTTGATGAAGTAGAAGTCCTTTGATGAAATAAAACCCCAATATGTCAGTCTGCCCCTGTATACTTCAGGGTTTAAAGAATAGGGCCATCTTCTTACATAACTGAATGCTGAGTCCTGTCGCATTATCACATCTAACAAAATGAACAAGCCTTTGTTAGTAACCTGTTTCATTATCAAATGTCCCCAGTTGTCTCAAAAATGCTTTGTAGAGTTGGTTTGCTTAAGTTGGGATCTAAACAAGGACCATGTGCTATAACTACCTGTTAGGTATATTTTTTAGGTTTCCTTTAATCTAAATAAACCTTTCCTGCCATTGACTTGTGGAAACCACTGTTGTGCCCAACCTCTCACATTCTAGAGGACTGTGCCTTTGTGGCATTTATTCCAGAAAGTTCCAGTCCAGAAGCATTATGGATTTATTCCATAGCATCTGCAGAACCCAAAGCAAGTATGGCTTTAGGAAATGGGTTTTCTTCCAGGTGTTGTCGGACTCACAGCTCGGTGCCAGGCAGGGTTGGTGAATGGGCCACCATCTCAGCCAGTCCCTTCCTCTCCCAAGTTCTGGCTCATTTGACTGGAGCCAAAAGGCTGGTGCTTCTTTCTGGTTTTGTTTTTTTAACAGCTTGATCCTTGAGTTGCTAGTGGGATTTAATCACTCTCTTGTCTACTTTCTGCAATTAAGGGAGTGAAGCAGGGAAATTTCTAAAAAGTGCTCCACAGGAGAGCTTCACTGTGGACTGGTCTAACCAAGGAGGGGACGGGTGCTGATGGCTCACCTGGACCGGCAGCGACCTTGGCCTCAGCCTCCCACAGGGCTGCCTTCTTGTCTTCCAGGGGATCTGGGAGCGAGTCAGTGTTAGTGAAACCTCAGCTCTGCTTCACTACTACGCTGGGCATCTGCACCTTTCCAGTTTTTTTAGTCCCATTTTCTTCCTTTGGGTTCAGACCACTCAGGCCCTGACCCTCCCAGAAAGTCAGAGTTCGCAGCACTCAGAGGGGACCTAGAGTATCTTTCTATACATTCGAGATGATTCTATCAGCAGCTGGTTCTGAAAAACAACAGCCAGGCACACACCACCCATGCACTGTTAATACAAGGAGTACCGTATTTCTCTTGCTTCTGCTGCTCGGTGTTATAGATGCTTCACTTTTTGGTTAGAGGGATAATGTCCCCATTTTTATAGATGTGGAATGGGGGCCCAGAGAGCTTAAGTGACTCACCCCAGAAGTTACACACTAAGTTGGTGTCAAACTTGGAACTGAATTAGGGCTGTTGGCTGCTGCCGCATCCCCCCAAATCCCACATTAATGAGGAACTTCTAACAGCTGAGCTGCTCAGAGGATGTTCTCTACTAGGGAGGACCCCTCCAACCTAGCACACAGGCACCCCAGAAGTGGGGCCCGGGAAAGGGACCTCCCACTCGCAGATCGGAGCCTCAGGCCTGGTGGTCAGTGAGGGGTGATGTTGGGGCCCTGGCACCCCTGGAGGGACCCAGCTACTACCAGCGCTGGGAATGACGGCCATCGAGATGGGCGTGGCCCTCAGCTCTGGGCCCCGCTCTCTCCCTCGTCCCTCCTTTCCTGATCTGCTTCCTCAGCTCTCAGACCTGAAACTGATTCTTCCTTCTCATGGATAGACTTCTGTCACCTACGCTCCTGAGCTATCATGGGAACGCAGAAGCTACATCTGTGAAGCCCTTCAAGGGCGACACCCCCATGGAAATCCTCCTTCCCTCCAGAAAGGGAAAGGGAAGTCCTCTCATGCTGCCAAGAAATCCTAGATCTTTGCATTAGCTGCTTTTTTTTGTCTCTGTTACTCATTCTGGTAAAAAAAAATAACCACCCCAGCATACATATTGACACACAAGAGACTTGCACAACACTCTCAGACCTGCAACCCCTCACTTCCTCTCGCCACACCCTTGTACTTCCCTTTTTGCCCCACCCCACCCCCACACACACAGCCACAATCGTGGGGGAGGGTGGGTGCTGATGACAGACAGCAGGCACCTGCCCTGGTCCAAGCACCAGGCTGCCTCCTGATGAATGGTGCCTGGCCCAAGTTCCACACCATCTACTGGAGAAAATGGTCAGGAGCCAGTGCATTTAATTCGATGGAGTAAATGACCAACTGGACCTGTAACATAACCAGATGGCTCTAGAAGCCTAGGGGGAGAGGGAGAAGGCTGCCACCGGCTGTCTGGAGGGCAGGGGATCAGGAAGGAGGCAGGCCTCCCGATGTAACCTGTGAATTAGAACCAGCAGGACCAGAGTTGCATTCACCAAAGAGGGGAAAGAAAGCATATTCAAAGTGACAGGCAGACTGGGTGCAGTGGCACACACTGTAATCCTAGTACTTGGGAGGCTGAGACAGGAGGATCGTAAGGTGTAGGCCAGCGTGGGCAACCAATTTAGACCCTGTTTCAAAATAAAAAGGTCTGAGGGTGTGGCTTAGTGGTAGAGTGCCCCTGGGTTCAATCCCTACACCACAGGAAGGAAGGAAGGAAGGGAGGGAGGGAGGGAGGGAGGGAGGGAAGAAAGGAGGGAAAGAAAAAAACAAAGAAAGAAAGAGCCAGGTGTAGTGGCGCACACTTGTAATCCCAGTACTTGGGAGGCTGAGACAGGAGGATCCAGGTTGGCGGCCAGCCTCAACTACTTAGTGAGGCCCTCTGCAACTTAGTGAGACCCTGTTTCAAAATAAAGAATAAAAACTAGGGCTGGGGGTGTAGCTCAGAGTTAGAATGCCCCTGGGCTCAATCCCCACAAAAAAAAAAAAAGAAAGAAAGAGGG
>PVJS01049118.1:0-14782 GCA_004027185.1 Glis glis | reverse complement strand
TTCCTTCCTTCCTTCCTTCCTTCCTTCCTTCCTTCCTTCCTTGTACTGGGGATGGAACCGAGGGGCATTCTACCTCCGAGCTACACCCCCCAGCCCTTTATTATTCATTTATTTATTTATTCTTTTATTTTGAAACAGGGTCTCATTAAGTTGCAGAGGGCCTCACTAAGTAGCTGAGGCTGGCCACAAACCTGTGATTCTCCTGCCTCAGCCTCCCAAGTACTGGGATTACAAGTGTGCACCACCACACCCGGCTTAGTTTTATATTTAGAAAATATATTTGGGAGTAACACAAAATATTGTGAGGTAAGTGATGACTGTTTAGAGGATTTACTGTTATTATTAGATTTAAAAGTTAACCTTTGGATGCAGTGTTGCTAAGTCGGGTGTCTCATGAGCTTCTTCTCAGCCAGTCTTCTCTCTGACAGGGACATTGTCCATCTATTTTGAGAAGTGTGACATAAGCCTTTCAAAGTGTTTTGGTACGAAAAGTCTGGACACTTTTCCAAACATTCAGAGGACTCCATTTTTAAAACAAGGTCTAGGCATCAGCTGGTGATGTGCCCTGGTCACTGTGACACATGTGAAGCTGTAGATACCACTGTGTAATTCAGAGCTCGAGCTGCATCTCATGGGTGCTTGTGTGCCTCTGTTCTAGATCGCCGTGGTCATGGGCTCCTGCACTGCAGGAGGTGCGTATGTGCCCGCAATGGCTGATGAGAACATCATCGTTAGCAAGCAGGGTACAATTTTCTTGGCAGGACCCCCGCTGGTAAGAATATCATCTTGATTGATTGATTGATTTGGGTTAAATATACATAACACAAAATATGTCATTTTAACTGTTTTTGATGGTTTTAAAAATATGGTAAAGTGTATATAACAAAATTTACCATTTTAATGATTTTTAAGTACAATTCTGTGGCATTAAGTATATTCATATATATATTTATTTATTTATTGTGGTACTGAGGATAGAACCCAGGGGTACTCTACCTCTGAGCCACACCCCCAGCCCTATTTTATTTTTTGTTTTGAAACACGGTCTCGCTAGGTTGCTGAGAGTCTCACTAAGTTGTTGTGACTGGCTGCGGACTTGCAGTCCTCCTTCCTTAGCCTCCTAAGTACGGGATTGCAGGTGTACGCCACCACGCCCAGCTAGTATATTCACATTATTGGGCAACCATCACCGCTCTCCATCTCCAGAGCTTTTTCATCTTCCCTAATTGAAACCTATCAAACACTAATTCCCTATTCTTGCCATCTCCACCGCCTCAGTAACCACCATTTTCCTTTCTTTTCTTAAAAAATCTTTTATTGGTGCTGGGAGTGGTGGCGCACGCTTGTAACCCCAGTACTTTGGGAGGCGGAGACTGGAGGATCCGGGTTCGTGGCCAGCCTCAGCTCTCTCTCTCTCTCTCTCTCTCTCTCCTTAGTGAGGCCCTCCGCAACTTCGTGAGACCCGGTTTCAAAATAAAGTATAAAAAATAGGTCTGGGGGTGTAGCGCGGAGGTAGAACGCCCCTGGGTTCAATCCCCAGTACCGCAAAAAAAAATCTTTTATTGGTGCATTGTAATTATATATCATAGTGAGATTACAAGCGATACATTCAGACATGCACATGTCACTTGCCGTGTTTCCCTCCATATCTCATCCTGCTCATCCCTCCTCCCTCCCTGTACATGTCAGTGAAATTGGACATAGCATCACCATCCCAGACTTAAGAGGAATAAAGACTGAGGCAATTACTGGACCTTACTACAGAATATCCCATTATTTAAGAAAACAGGTAAAAAGAAGGAAGCAATCAAGGAAGTTATAAAACTGTAATATACAATACCATGGAATGTTATTCAGGCTTAAAAAAGAATGAAGTTCTGACATGTTACGATGTGGGTGAACTTTGAAAACCTTATGCCAGATACAAAAGGGCAAATATTATGTGATGCCCTTAATACTTCTGTGAAGCATTTGGGATAATCAAACTCACAGAGACGGAAGGTAGATTAGTGATTGCTGGGGACGGGGAGGAGGGCGGGGTAGGAGGTGACTGCTGACGAGCGGGGCCTTCTTCTGAGAGTGACGAACTGTTCTGGAATTAGGTAGTGGTGATGCTTTCGCAGTCTTGTGAATATACGAGAAGCCACTGGATCGTATGCTTTAAAATGGTGAATTTTATGGTATTTCAATTATATTTCAAGATGTAAGTCTGTCACTTCAAAAGTCTGTCAAAGGACCATCTCTGGTTTTGAAATATGAATACAAATTTATTAAAAAGAGTATGTTAAAAAAGAGTTCATGCTTTGATGTAAAATAAGTGTATTTCTCAAGTGAATGTATTAATTTTTAATAACTCTACTAAAGATAAGGTAAGACCTGTTTTAAATGTGATAAAAGTCTCAAGCATTATTCAAAAAGCCTGCAGTGTTATTATTCTTTAACATTTCTCATGCTCTTTGTGATAGCTGTCACTGGTTAATAAGAGGAAAATGCACTCAAAATTTACTTTTGTATAGTAAAGTGTACAACCTTTCATGAGTAGTTCTTATTTTTCATTTGAAAATGAGTAAAGTGAGCCAGGTGTGGTGATGCACACCTGTAATCCCAGTATTTGGGAGGCTGAAACAGGAGGATCACAGGTTCGAAGCCAGCCATAGCAACTTGGAGAGACCCTGTTTCCAAATAAAAAATAAAATCAGTCTGGGGGTGTAGCTCGGAGGTAGTAGAATGCCCCTGCGTTCAGTCCTTGGTACCAAGGAGGAAAAAAAGAAAAGAAAATTGAAAAACATCTATTGGGAAGATAGGCAGTATTATCACACTGAAATAAAGTGTCTGTTCTGTGGATTCAGATTTGTACATCAGAAAGAAGCAACTCAATAGCTAGAGATGCCCGAAGTTCTCTAAAACCAAACTTCCATCATCGGGCCCTTTGGAAGCCCCTGTTTAGGGGGTAGAAAAAAAGCAGCAGCCCCATCCACTTAAGAATTCTAAGTTCTGACACTTATTTACAGCAAGTTGAGGAAAGGCTTAGCAGTTTCACACATCGGGTGGCATTCAGTAGCTGTTACTTTGAGTAGCTTCAAGGGGTTGAAACAAGTGGATAGTAATACATTTTTGAAGGAGCTTTTTGTTCTCCCGTCTTGTTCCTCTTCTGAACTTGTTATTTAGTAGAATAAACTGTTTTAATTTTCTTTAACTTTTATCATCTGTGCACCTATCACAGTATCAAACATGTCTGTGGGTGTTCAATAAATATTAACTGATGACAAATCCTCATTTTTTTCAGTTGATATTAGTCAGATCCCTAAAAATAAATATATCTGTTGTTTATTCCTTTTTACAACTTTAAATATCCAGACACCTCTTATAATTAATTATTGTCGAGACTGAATGCTATTTTACACTGAATTTTTGGAAAGAAGAGAACCAGTAAATGATTTCTGGGGGTGGAATAATTGGAGGTGAAATTTTTAATTACCTCTCCCAGTGGAGAGATATTTTACTTAGAGCTTTTGATGTAGAGAGTAAAAAGTCATTTCTATCCTGTATTTTAGGTTAATGCTCATTACTCTTTTGTGAAGAAGAAACAAATTAATCAGCCCAAAGAAGTAGGAATCAATAAACTATTCCTAAGGGGTTGGGTTGACATTTAGCATTAAACGATTTTTCTTTCTTTTTCCTGTTGTAATTTCTCAGGCTTAATTGAGTCATTCTTGATTTATTACTTGAGGTTTCTGTTTCTTTCTTTATGGTCACATCTGCTGAAGCTTAGATTTAGGTAATCTTGGAGATATTTTTCTCCCATCTTAAAGATATAACACAGAATTGGTGATGGTAACTGGAC
Source organism: Glis glis (assembly GCA_004027185.1). NCBI lineage: Eukaryota > Metazoa > Chordata > Mammalia > Rodentia > Gliridae > Glis > Glis glis. The sequence continues at coordinate 10,938 of PVJS01049118.1, read as the reverse complement.
TTTTTCAGCATGGTTATCAAGTATTTGAAGAGGAATAAATCACAGTTCTTGCCTCTAAGGAACTCATAGTACAGAGTAGATGAGAGTCTGGCAACCTCGGACGGGCAAGCATCACTCTGTTAGTACCATGTGGTGTCACAGTGGGTGGGTCAGGGCCAGCTGCATGGAGCAGGTGACTAGAGGTAGGTCTTGTAGGCTAAGGGGGACTTCACCAGGTAGGTGAGAGAGGAGAAGGGGTCCTAAGAGTGGAAGGAGCATGTGCAGACTCAACGGCTATACCACGTGTGTCGAGGCAGCATGATGTAGGGGAGGAGATGAGCTTTCAGGTTGGAAATGCCTGGGCTCAAGGGCTGTGGCCATGCTGTTGGTGACGCTGGGTTCAGATTTTTCATCTGCAGACTAGAGATGATATTCTCTCAGTTTGCTAGGGGATGGAATGAGAACACACAATGTTCTTTAGTTCTATGGGAGAATGAGTGTAGGTGTGGTCAGGTTAGGAGATGTGCTTGTTAGGAAAGCAGCTTGTTTCTCCAATGGACCAGTCTCACTGTTAATTTTTATCCTTGAAGGTTAAAGCAGCCACTGGCGAGGAGGTGTCTGCTGAGGATCTTGGAGGTGCTGATCTTCATTGCAGGTGAAACAGGAATGATTGTTTCTTTTTAGGATTGATTGTCATTTTATTTGTTTAAAAGGAGTTTTGCATTATTTTTCCCAGTGCTAAGCTTGCCAGGCCAAACCAGTTTATTTGTTCCCAGTCTTCTTTTCTGGGATCAATTCTTTGGAATGTAGCATTGCATTTCCAAGCCGGAGCATAAGCTCTTGTATTAGTCAAGAACCGTTAGAGAGACAGGTTTCTTATGTATTAAAAAATACTTCTTGAGCACTGGTTATGTACCAGGTGCCGCTTTATTTTACAGGTGGGACTGAGGGACTTGGTGATGGACTTCCTGCAAAGGATACAGGAAAGTGAGGTGATGAAGACAACTGGAGGAAGCTTAAATTAGGGGCTGCGGCAGAGAAACCGGGCATTCTTTTTTTTTTTTTTTTTTTGATACTGGGGATTGAACCCGGGGGCATTCTGCCTCTGAGCTACCCTTCCTCCCTCCCTCCCTCCCTCCCTCTCTCTCTTTCTTTCTTCCTTTTATTTTTTGTGGTACTGGGGAATGGAACCCAGGGACCTTCTACCTCCAGGCTACACCCCAGATCTATTTTATCTTTTATTTGGAAATAGGGTCTTGCTAAGTAGCTGAGGCTGGCTTCAAGCCTGCGATCCTCCTGTCTCAGCCTCCCAAGTACTGGGATTACAAGCGTGCGCCACCGTCTCCCAAGTACTGGGATTACAAGCGTGCGCCACCGTGCCCGGCTCCAGGCATTCCTTTTGGACCTGAGAAGTTAGAGATGCTTGTGAGACATCCGGGTAGAGATTGCTGAGCAGGCAGTTAGCCATATAAGTCTAGATTCCAGATCAGGCTGGAGATTTTTATTTGGGAGTCATCCACACAGAGGCAGAATTTAAAACCGTGGGATCAGACAAGCTCGCCTCAGTGTGAATGCAAATAGAGAAGAGGCCCAGCGCCATGTCAGAAGTGGCAAGTAGATCTAGTCACTGAGTTCTGTGGCCTGACGCGTGCAGTCACCCCCCTTGCTCTGCCACACCACAAACCCAGGAGGCCGGTGGCTACCGGAGGAGGCCAGTGAGAGAAGGATGATGGGTAGTAAGATTGCTCCTTTCCTCTCAGACGCCTGCCATGCCTTTTTTTTTTTTGCGGTACTGGGGATTGAACCCAGGGGCGTTCTACCTCCGCGCTGCACCCCCAGCCCTATTTTTTATCCTTTATTTTGAAACCGGGTCTCACGAAGTTGCAGAGGGCCTCACTAAGTAGAGAGAGAGAGAGACAGGGAGAGAGAGAGAGAGAGAGAGCTGAGGCTGGCCGCGAACCCCGATCCTCCGGTCTCCGCCTCCCAAAGTACTGGGATTACAAGCGTGCGCCACCACGCCCGGCCTGCCATGCCTTTTGAATAGTTGGTTCAGGAGCCTTTGCCTCAGCTTTTCATTCATTCCTTTCACATTGAGCACTTATTGTGGCTCCACGGATTGTATTAAGTGTTAGGAGTAATACAGAAATATTTTAGACCTACTCTCTGCCCTTAATGATTTATAATTTAATTAAGCAGATAAGAAAAATAAATGAATTAACTAAAAAAATTTACAAAATAAGTAAGCTAACTTGCTTCCAATTTGTACAGCTAAAGCCTAAAGGAAGAAAGGGATGACGAGGGTGGAGGTGAAAAGTCCGAGGAAAGCTGAGAGGGCTGGTGCTGCCTGAATGTGAGCAGAAACCTTGCGTGTTCAGGTCGGCGAGCTGTGTGAGTGAGTGTAGACGCAGCATTGCTGTGCGTCTGGCCACTTACTGGCCCTGACAAGGATCCCATCAGGTGATCTGCCTGGCTGGGCTGGCTGTTTCCATCTGGAGAGAACGGGGCTGGAGGTAGGAAAGGGCAGCTTAGAGGCGTGGAACAAGTGGACTTCTGTTCCTTGTAAGTGCTTCATCAGTGGAAGGGAAGGAAGATAGTATTTGAGGAGCATCAATTTTTTTTTTTTTTTGGGGTGCCGGGGATTGAACCCAGGGGCGTTCTACCTCCGCGCTACACCCCTGGCCCTATTTTTTTATACTTTAATTTTGAAACCGGGTCTCACGAAGTTGCGGAGGGCCTCACAAAGGAGAGAGAGAGAGAGTGAGAGAGAGAGAGAGAGGGAGAGAGAGAGCTGAGGCTGGCCGCGAACCTGATCCTCCGGTCTCCGCCTCCCGAAGTACTGGGATTACAAGCGTGCGCCACCACGCCCGGCTGAGGAGCATCAATGTTTATAAAATTTTGACTGTTTAAAAAAAAGTAAAGCTGTAGGCAGTATATTAATTTATTGGTATAGATTCTGGAATTTGTTTTCTATTTGCCTCATTCATTACACTGTGACTTAGACAAACGAATTTCCTTGAGCCTCATTTATTAACATGTAAGATAAAGATATGAATAGTAACTACCTTATAGCAGTTTCTAGCACATATCAGGTACTCTATTGATATTACTTGCTATTATTTATAAAAACCTGTTTAAAACCATGGAAAAATGATTAAGTGGTGATCACTCTTTTTTTGTGGCACCGGGGATTGAACCCAGGGGCATTCTACCTCCGAGCTACACCCCCAGCCCTATTTTTTTTTTTATTTTGAAATAGGGTCTTGTTAGATTGATGAGTCTCCCTACTTGCTGAGGCTGTTCTCAAACCTGCAATCCTCCTGTCTTAGCCTCCCAGGTACTGGGATTACAAGTGTGTGCCACCACACCCAGCTTGGTGATCACTTTTTAAGAAAACAGTGTTATAAAATTTGCTAGTCACAAATTGCTTTGGGTTCTCTTTGTCATTATAAGTAACATATTTATAGTTGGTTGTGGTGGTGTACGCTTGTAATCCCAGTGCTTGGGAGGCTGAGACAGAAGGATTGCAGGTTCATGGCCAGCCTCAGCAACTTAGTGAGGCCCTCTGCAACTTAGTGAGACCCTGTTTCAAAGTAAAGAATAAAATACGAATGGGGGTATAGCTTGGAGGTAGAATGCCCCTGGGTTCATTCCCCAATACCCCCCCCAACACACAAAATGTTTATAATCTCTGATTAGTCATCCATAAGAGTTAATTTGACAAAAAGACTTACATGGTGTATCATCAAAGATTTCCCTATCCTGCCATTTTGGTAAGTATTAGGCAGTTTTTATAAGAAAGTACCTGTATTTTAAATATTTACTGATTTAAAAGCAGTTCCTAGCCAGGCGTGGTGGTGTACGCTTGTAATCCCAGTACTTGGGAGGCTGAGACAGGAAGATCGCAGGTTCGCAGCCAGCCTCAGCTACTTAGTAAGGCCCTCTGCAACTTAATGAGACCCTGTTTCAATATAAAGGATAAGAAATAGGGCTGGCTGGGGGTGTAGCTGAGAGATAGAATGCCCCTGGGTTCAATCCCCAGTTCTGCAAAAAAAACCTGCCAGGCATGGTGGCACATACCTGTAATCCCAGTACTTGGGAGGCTGATACAGGAGGATTGCAGGTTCGAGGCTAGCCCCAGCAACTTAGTGAGACCCTGTTTCAAAATAAGAAATAAAATTGGGCTGGGAGTGTAGGTTGGGGGTAGAATGCCCCTGGATTCAATCCCCAGTACCAAAAAAAATTCTTTCTGCTTCTCTTTCTTACTGAATTACAGAATAGCTGGGAGTCAGCAATTATAGCTGGTATTATGTGTGAAGCATTTAAAAGATGGGGTCAAGGGGTTGGGATGTAGCTCAGAGGTAGAGGGATAGAGCCCTTGGCTAGCGTGCATTAGACCCTGGGAAAAAAAAGAGGGTGGTGAATCAGCTGTAAAATGTATTAAAGGAACTGAAGGTCTACCATTTGCAGATCTTGGAGGGTTATAGAGAAGAGGAAATATGCTCTTTGCTCTTATTTGTTTATTTATTTAGCGGTACTGGGGATTGAACCCAGGGGCATTCTACCTCCGAGCTACACCCCCAGCCCTATATTTTATTCTTTATTTTGAAACAGGGTCTCACTAAGTTGTGGAGGGCCTCACTAAGCAGCTGAGGCTGGCCGCAAACCGGGATCCTCTGGTCTCAGCCTCCCAAGTACTAGGATTACAAGCGTGCACCACCACTCCCGGCTCTTTCTGCTCTTATTTAGGAACACCCAATCCAGAGGTAGAGAGTGACAGGAGCTGCTGTGAGAACTTAGCTGTAAGGATATCTCCCAAGAGTCAGGTAGTTTCCTTAGACAAGACATCAAAACTTAGTGCAGCAGCTTAGTCCTTACTCATAAAATGAACTAGACAAGGCATCTAATTGGGACAGAACCAGAGCAAACCTGTGCTTCATTTACTGCACTGGAAATTGAGCAGGAGCTTCCATAGCCCTTACCATGGAACCATTTTATCAATTTTCATTTTCACCCATCATCTGAGGGATGGTGTGTTCAGACCTTTTTGTTTGTTACCCATACAGCTTACTCCTGGGTGTAATTTGGTAAGAAGGGGGCTCATCTGTCTCCCAGAAATGAGAGACAATAATTAGCATCTTTATTAGAAGCTCAGTTAGGTACAAACACTCTGTGCTATTATCATCTGTCATCAAGTGTGAAAGTGCACCCTGTGTGGTTGGACGTCGTAAACAGTTCTGTTCAAGGCGCGTGGGATCACTTAACAGGAACCCTAGTCAGCATGGCCCCGTGGTCCAGCAGAAAGTCAAGGGTGAGAAATAGAAGGCATGGGTTCTGATGTAGCTGCTTCTGGTCCTAGGGCAAGGTATTTAACTATGTGTACCTCAGTTTTCCTCTTTGTAAAATAAGGATAATGCTCTTTTGCCAGGTACATTATGTGAATCAAATAAGATGACATTTATTACAGTGTTTTGGAAGTAAGAGTGCCATCATCCTTAGATAAGAGAAGGTATTTGGGGTTGAAGATACTCAGTTCCTTCCCACTTCCCTGTTCTGATTATTTCAGTGTGCTTTACTTCGTAGAAAGTCTGGAGTCACCGACCACTATGCTTTGGACGATCACCATGCCCTTCACCTAACTAGGAAGGTTGTGAGGAATCTAAATTATCAGAAGAAATTGGATGTGAGTAGGATATGTTTTTCTATCTTTTGTTTTCCAGAAAAGCATTTTGGCTTATGTCTCCTGAATCATGTCTTTAAACAAGTGAGCACAATTGTTCTAAATTTCTTAGGTTACCACTGAACCTCCTGAAGAGCCTTTATTTCCTGCTGACGAATTGTACGGAATAGTTGGTGCCAACCTTAAGAGGAACTTTGATGTCCGAGAGGTATGTGAAAGTGGAACTGTGAGCTGTAAACCATATTATGAGTGTCTGTGAGGGTGTGTACCCATTTTCAAAGTGAAAGTTTTGTTAGGATATATGCAAGCGTAGGCGCTATGTGGAGCTCAGTGAGTAGTGACACACACAGGGAAGATGTCTTTCCATAGTGTAGTATCACTGGTGCCTACTAAATGCTCAGAGAGGGAGGAGAGTCTCTTAATGATTGGGAAGTTTTCATTGCACATCCAACAACAAAGCTTAGTTTGTTATAGATAGGACCACATATTCCTGAGGACATTAGGAACTATGTGGGACAATTGGACAGTTTTCAACTTTTTTTTCAGTGTTCTTATTTTGGGAAATGGAAGAAATGTCAGTAAGTTGTTGGAAGGAAAACATACCCTTTTAGATCAACATGACATTAGTGAAGAGTAGACCTGATTTCAGTTGAAGACGTTGCTATAGTTACAGGTTGTCGAGATAGTCTTCTGTAATCTAGATTGATAAGCTTTAGTGTTTGCATTAGAGCATGTAGGCTTTTATTTTGTTCAGTATTGCTAGCTGGCAGAATAACTTTTAAATTAGGAAATTATCTTAATATCAAAACTGATACTAGAACCTTTAATATTTTAAGTTACTTTTTCCTCTTGACAATAAAACTATTATATACTAGTTGTGAAAAATGTAGAAAAGAAGAAAACAAAATTTGCCTGTAATTCTACCATCCTTAGAAAATGGCTAATATTTTGATGTTTTGGCTTAATGTGTATATACAGTCGACTCCCCATATCCATGGGTTCTGCATCAATGGATTCAACCAGTCACGGATCGAAATTTTTTTTTTTTTTGCAGTACCAGGGATTGAACCCAGGGGCGTTCTACCTCCGCGCTACACCCCCGGCCCTATTTTTTAATACTTTATTTTGAAACCGGGTCTCACAAAGTTGCCGAGGGCCTCACTAAGTAGAGAGAGAGAGAGAGAGAGAGATGAGGCTGGCCGCGGAACCCGGATCCTCTGGTCTCCGCCTCCCAAAGTACTGGGATTACAAGCGTGCGCCACCACGCCCGGCTCGAAATATTTTTTTAAAATTGCATCTCTAGAGCTGGGTGTGGAGGCGTACACCTGTAATTCCAGTACTTGGGAGTCTGAGACAGGAGGATTGAAGATTCAAGGCCAGCCTTAGCAACTTAGTGAAATTCTCAGCAACCTAGTGAGACCCTGTTTCAAAAACAAAAAGGGCTGGGGGTGTAGCTTGGAGGTAGCGTGCCCCTGGGTTCAATCCCCAGTACCACACACAAAAAAATTGCATCTCTATTAAACATCTACAGACTTTTGGAAGGGGGTTATTATTCCCTAAACAATGTAGTATAGCAGCTACTTATATAGTGTTTACAATGTATTAGGTATTATAAGTAATATAGGGATGATTTAAAGTATATGGGAGGATTATATAGGATATATGCAAATGCTGTACCACTTTATATTAGGGACTTGACCATCTGGATTTTGGTATGGGGGCCTAAAACCAATTCCACATGGATAACAAGGGATGGCTGTATATACTTTTATGTAGTTGAAATACTATGTGTGTGTGTGTGTGTGTGTGTGTGTGTGTGTGTGTGTGTTTGCATGCATGTGTATATATATGTAACTATATACAATTTTTCTTATTTTTTTTTCTTTTTGTGAACCCAGGAGCATTCTACCTCCAAGCTACACTCCCAGCCCAATTTTATTTTTATTTTGAAACAAGGTCTCACTAGGTTGAGAGTCTCACTACTTGCTGAGGTTGTCCTCCAACCTGTGATCCTCCCGTCTCAGCCTCCCAAGTACTAGGATTATAGGCGTGCACCATCATGCCCGGTTTAATTATATACACTTTTAAAAATTTTTTGCTTTTTCCAGTTTAGATTATAATTTCCCTTTATCTTTTAAAGTTTTTGATGAAACATTTTCTATGGTTAGGTCCTAATTCCTGTAGTAGTGCCTGGCAAGATGGTGGGCACTCATTAAATATTTTTTGAATGAATTGATGTATGTAATGTTCTATTGTATAGATGTGTGTACAATTAGTTACTTAGGCAATGCCCTGTTATTGATGTAGGACCTCATATCTTGGATTTGATAGAGCTTCAACTGGTACTTCACTTTAGCAAGTGACTTAGTTAATATAAATGTTAGAGTTATGTTTTTAGTTTGACTTTTAATTAATCACAGCCACAGGAAAACATGGTATTTTCAATCTGATGTGCTTTAAAACCCATTTGTTCCAGATAGATAAGTTTCTGGCTGGCTCGGAATTTGTCCTTTTTTAGCACAACCACTTCTTCATTTACTCAGCAGCATTTATACAGAAGCGAACAACAACAAAAAATACAAATCCATGTCTTCGTGTAGTGAAAACAGGCTTCGATTGGTTAAGTGACTTTCTCTGGAACACCCAGGTCACATATGATACCTTCAGTTGGAGCCAGTGTTCTCTGACTCGAAGCCCTATCTGCGCCTTGATTTCTGATTGAACCCCTGAATCCCTGCAGAGGTATATGAATAGTCCCTGGAGCTCTAAGCCTAGCCACCAGTGCCCAGAGTCTCTGTAGCTTCTCTTGTGTGTAGCACTGTGCCCTTTTATAATGCAGAGTAAAATCAGAGCCCAGAATGACTTCAGGACATTAACCATGCATGTCAGGTGAAATTCTTACGAGGTTTTCTGTGTAGGGTGAAATTTTGTGGAAGTGACAACATCACTGAATTGTTTTCCTTATAAATAACTTTAATGTAAAAATTCTTTTGTGACAAATTCTCAGGGACACTCTTATTTTTCCTCTTAGGTCATTGCTAGGATCGTGGATGGAAGCAGATTCCATGAGTTCAAAGCCTTATATGGAGACACATTAGTTACAGGTATAAAAGTGAAGAGTTGAAAATATGAACATTTTCTACTGGTTTGAAAATAAGTGGCTTCTTGTCTCAGGCTTTGATACACTTGGCATGTGCTTTGTTTTTTAGAGCACTACAAATGTATGAGTCAGTTTTCAAAAGGAGCTCTTCTATAAAGATTATTTGTAGCTAAATGGCTTCATGGATCCAGAGTGTTTAAAATGATGATGACTAGATGCTGTGGGATGAGCCCTTCCTTATTTGTGACTTTGTGGCATCATATAAAAAGGGTCTTACAGTAAAATTAGCAGAAAGTATTTGTAGTTCTTTTTGTTTCTCTGGGTAACTATAATTATTTTGAAAATTTCAGCATTGTTTCCTTTGTTCTTTAGTTTCCAATTCAACTGGGAAGTTTTATGTGATGTTTGGCTTTCCAGAAGAATGCAGAGTCAGTTAAGCCTTACAGCCTCTGTGCAGGTCTTAAGCTGATTCATGTGAACACTAGGTTGAAAATGCAGGACAGTATGCCATATCTGGAAAAGCAAAATAATGTTAATAAAAGTTCATTTTTGCCAGGCAAAGTGGCACACTCCTATAATCCCCGTACTTGGGAAGCTGAGACAGGAAGATCGCTGGTTCAGGGCCAGCCTCAGCAACTTAGCAAGACCTGTTTCAAGATAAAAAATAAAAAGAGCTGGAGGTGTAGCTCAGAGGTAGAATGCCCCTGGGTTCAATTCCTAGTACCAAAAAAAAAGTTGTTTCTTTTGTCTAAGGTATTAAGTTTGTAGGCCTTTAAAGAAAAATATTTCAAACAGATGCTGCTAGACTGATCATCTATCTTGGATAAATGACAAAACAAATTTTGTGAATCTTACTTGGTCTTAAAAAGCTTGAAAATATAGTAGTTATTCTGATGATAACATCAGAGCAGGAAGAAAAAAAAAACGTGCTGCAAAATTCCCAATTGCAAGTATCCATTGAGGCTTAAGGCAAATCTCAGCATTTTCTCCTAGCTTGATTTGTGAGCAGGAGAAGGGTTCATGCTGGGAGTGGGATTTATGTTTTTGTATTTAGGTGTTTAAGTGATTAAGAGCTTTTTGTTGGATATATAGATAGGATTTGTCACCAAATAGTGCAGGATGTGACCCTCATTGTGTAGCAGTTTAAAACAAGTCAGAGCTTTTTTGCTTCTTCTAAAGATGGATGGCTGTCCTTGTCATCTACTTTTATGTATTTGCCTGGTACTTGCTAAAAGACTTGTGGCATTCTTGCCCCCTAGAATGACAGGGACACTTCTAGTTTCCTCCATTTCTTTTTGTCTGTACTAGACTTCAAGTAAGGTTGGGAGAAAGGGAGGGGGAAGAGAAGCAGAAGAGGGGAAGGAGAGGGTGGGAGTCACAGAGGGAGAGAGGGGAGACAGAGTTCTCAGAGGCTCACAGGTCTCTGGAAGTTCTTCAGGGTTTCCTCTTGCCCCAGCACTTGCCAGGCGTAGGTCCCAGTAGTTTCTTGGACATTTTGCTTTCCTGTTTGGAATTCAGTTTGGACCAGGCAGTGGGTGAAGGCCCTCCTTCCATGGTGTCCCTACTTTATAAAGGGGGCACCGGCAAGTCTGTCTGTGTCTGGAGATCCCCAGGCAGGGCTAAGGGTGGTTGAATGCCTATGTAGTCAGCGGGGTGGTATGTCTGCAGGGTAGCATCTTACCAGTGAGTCATGTGCTACAGTCCCATCTCTCCGTGGGTGGGACAGGGCTAAGAGTGGATGGCTAGACCCTTTTGGAAGCTTACCCCTCTCTGAATGGCTTCTGTAAGTCGCAGTGCCATTTAGGATGTACAGCCTGGGCTTTGGGCTGGATTTTAGGCCTGAAAGACAAAGAAAAATCTAGGTGGCCATCAAATCAGGGTTCTGCTTTAGCACATTGAATAAACGTGATGATCAAAAAAAATCACGATGGGCCGGGCGTGGTGGCGCACGCTTGTAATCCCAGTACTTTGGGAGGCGGAGACCGGAGGATCCGGGTTCGCGGCCAGCCTCAGCGCTCTCTCTCTCTCTCTCTCTCTCTCTCTCTCCCTCTCTCCCTCTCTCTCCCTCTCCCCCTCTTCCTGTCTGTCTGTCTCTCTCTCTACCTAGTGAGGCCCTCCGCAACTTCGTGAGACCCGGTTTCAAAATAAAGTATAAAAAAATAGGGCAGGGGGTGTAGCGCGG
>PVJS01049117.1:0-14783 GCA_004027185.1 Glis glis | reverse complement strand
CGGGGGGTGTAGCTCGGAGGTAGAATGCCCCTGGGTTCAATCCCCGGTACTGCAAAAAAAAAAAAAAAAACAAACTGTGACCTGGGTCTGGGTCTGTCTGGGGATGTAGCTCAGTGGTAGACTGTCCCTAGAACTACAAAATAACAAAACCCAAGCCCCCAAAACTCCAAAACAGCTATGACCTGGAAGCCAGTGTAATCCCAGCTACCTAAGAGACTGAAGCAGGAGAATCTCAAGGTTGAGGTCAACCTGGGCAATTTAGCAAGATCTGGCTCAAAAATAAAAGGGGGGCAGGGGAGAGGGAAGATCAATGAAGGAATCATCTCCATCCACATTATGTACATATGTGAGAATATCAATATCAATCTCAATACCCTGTATGGGGAAGGGGAGGGAGTTGGAGGAAAGCCCACCAAGTGCTGTGTGCATGTATGTCATTATGAACTACATTATGATGTGAGACTATAATGTACCAATGAAAGCATTAAAGAAAAAAAGAAGAAATGACTGGAGATGTAGCTCAGTGGCAGAGCATTTGCCTAGAATGCCTGAGGCCCTGGGTTCAATCCCTAGTACTAAATAAATAAGTTGGGCATGGTGGTACGCGCTTGTCAATCCTGGTACTTGGGAGGCCGAGACTGGCCGGGTTCATGGCCAGCCTCAACTACTTAGTGAGGCCCTCCGCAACTTAGTGAGACCCTGTTTCAAATTAAAGAATAAAAAAATAGGGCTGGGGATGTAGCTTGGAGGTAGAATGCCCCTGGGTTCAATCCCCAATACTGCAAAATAAATAAATAAATAAATGAGCTATAAAAGAAACCAACCAGTTACTAAAATATGACAATGGCTGGGTGTGGTGGTGCACATCTGTAATCCTAGTACTTAGGAGGCTGAGACAGGAGGATCGCAAGTTTGAGGACAGCTTCAGCAACTTAGAAAACCCTTAGCAACTTAGTGAGACCCTGTTTCCAAATAAACAATGAAATAGGGCTGGGGGTGTAGCTTGGAGGTAGAATGCCCCTCGGTTTGATCCCCCAGTAACACACACACACACACACACCACACACACACAAAGACATAGCAGAGAATAGTCGCTTTCCAGCCTCCAGTGGGTCATGGTCATTTTACCAATGGGCAGTTGTATTTAGATGGTTCAGGTTCAGGTCAATCTTCTCTACCACAGATTCATGATCCCCACAAGCGGGAAAGCGCCTTGGGGAGCCCGGCAATAGAAAGCACACAGAGGGCCTTCTCTGGGTGCCTTTCTCCCTCCTTCTGTTGACTCTCTTACTCTGCTAACATGGAAGTGAGGAGAAAGCGATCAGTTCGCCTTACACTGCCTCACCCCAGGAGACCTGTGACATAACGAAAATCATCTTGCTTGCAGTTTAAAGGCTATACCTGTTTGATTGGAATTACAGATAAATTTCAGGTGCTGCAGCCACTCTGAAAACCCAAAGTTTGACTATGTTGACTGTCCGACTGAAGTCTTCTCTAGCCACTAGGCCAGGAGAAAACAATTCTCCAGCAGGAAGAATCTTAGTGAATACTTTATTAACACATACTGTCATATTCCTGGGATATACGAGTCCTCAGAACAATGTCTGCACTAAAGCCACTGAAATGGGAATTCCGATTCCCAGTCTTGCATCTCTTTTTATAGCCCGCAGTCCTTTCACAGAACTAGGCTTGCTGTATCTTACCCTGTCCACAGCCCCGCACAGAAATGGGTCTCTTCTCAGTTGTTGACACTCATTGCCTTTGCAATGGCAGGGCATCCTTATGATTAAACCAGAATGCAGAAAATTAGCATCAGCTGACCAAAAGGGAATTCAGACTTTATTTTTTGAAAAGTCACTCTTGCTCCAGTTCTTTCCAGAAAGGGGCTGGAATATCTTCAGGATGAGCATAAAGATTCCCACTGCCGGAATATTCGAAATACTTTTCTTGATTTCTCAGAGAGACTCTATAAATAGAAAAGCTTATTATTAGGATTAAATTCTTTTATAGACAAAGGAAAAATGATAGCTTGAGGGCTTGTCTGTAAATTATTCCTACAATGGTCTAGATATACCTAGCATTGAGTAAAACCTTTTCTTTTGTGGTACCAGGGATTGAACTCAGGTGCATTCTACCTCCAACCTATACCCACAGCCCTATTTTTTAATTAATTTACTTTTTTTTGCGGTACCAGGGATGGAACCCAGAGGCGTTCTACCTCCGAGCTAGGCCCCCGGCCCTATTTTTTATACTTTTTTATTTTGAAACCGGGTCTCACGAAGTTGCGGAGGGCCTCACTAAGTAGCTGAGGCTGGCCTCGAACCTGGATCCTCCGGTCTCCGCATCCCAAGTACTGGGATTACAAGCGTGCGTCACCACGCCCGGCTTATTTTTTTATTCTTTACTTTGAAACAAGATCTCACTAAGTTGCGGAGGACCTCACTAAGTAGCTGAGGCTGGCCGCGAACCTGTGAATCCTCTGGTCTCAACCTCCCAAATACTGGGATTACAAGCGTGTGCCACCACGCCTGGCTAGTAAAACTTTATTTTCTATTATGCTATACATAACATATAGCTAATGTCAAAATCAGGAAGCCTGTGTTTACTATCAGACTGCTGTTAACACACTCTGAGACTTCAAGACCTGGCTCATATTCTCCCTCCAAGTATTTGTATCTGCCATAATTTTTCATTTCTTTTAGATTTATTTATTGCCGTACGGGGATTGAACCCAGAGGCATTCTACCTCTGAGCTACACCCCCAGCCCTATTTTTTTATTCTTTATTTTTGAACAAGGTCCCACTAAGTTGAGGAGGGCCTCACTAAGTAGCTGAGGCTGGCTGCGAACCTGCAATCCTCCTATCTTAGCCTCCTAAGTACTGGCATTACAAGTGTGTACTACCATGCCCGGCTCTGCCGGAATTTTCATATGATAACACTTTTTTTTTCTTTTTAGTGGTACTGGGGATTGAACCCAGGGGCATTCTACCTCCAAGTTACACCCTTAGCCCTATTTTATTTTTATTTTGAAACCGGGTCTCGCTATGTTGCTGGGAGTCTTACTATTTGCTGAGGCTGTCCTCGAACCTGTGATCCTCCTGTCTCAGCCTCCCAAGTACTGAGATTACAGGTGTGTGCCATCACGCCTGGCTATGATAACACTTCTTTTTTTTTTGTGGTACTGGGGATTGAACCTAGGAACATTCTACCTCCGAGTTACTTTCTATTTTTATGCTTTTAAACTTTTGTTTTTGGGGTCTTTTTTTGTCTTTTTGGAACTGGGGATCGAACCTAGGGCGCTGCACTTGCAAGCCAAGGGCTTTGCCACTGAGCTACATTCCCAGCCCCTTATTTTTAATTTTGAAACAGGGTCTCACTAGGTTGCAGAGGGCCTCACTGCATTGCTGAGGCTGGCCACGAACCGCTATCCTCCTGCCTCAGCCTCCCGAGTACTGAGATTACAAGCGTGTGCCACCACGCCCGGCACAATAACACTTCTGACCCACCATTAATGCAGCACACATTTTGCAGTTTTCTGTTTTATTGATTTTGTTTTTAATCCATGATGCTCAATTGGCCCTATTTCTTGTGAGCAAAATTCAAAAATTTTTTTCTTGGTGGTGGTACTGGGGATTGAACCCAGGGGTGTTCTACCTCTGAGCTACACCCCAGCCCTTTTTACTTTTTGTTTTATTTTTTGTTTAGCCAGGTTGCTGAGAGTCTTGCTATGTTGCTGAGGCTGGTCTTGAACCTGTGATCCTCCTATCTCAGCCTCCTAAGTACTGGAATTACACGCATGTGCTACCACACCTGACTAAGTTTCACATTTATGTGGTATCTACCTGGGGTTAACAGTAATAGAAGGCCAATAAATAAAAGGTGAATGACCCCTAAGGAATAAAAGATGCCAGGCGTGGTGGCGCACGCTTGTAATCTCAGTACTTGGGAGGCTGAGACTGGAAGATCAGGGTTCGTGGCCAGCCTCAGCTACTTAGTGAAGCCTCCGCAACTTAGTAAGATCCTGTTTCAAAATAAAGAATAAAAAATAGGGCTGGGAGTGTAGCTCGGAGGTAGAATGTCCCTGGGTTTAGTCCCCAGTTCTGAAAAAAAAAAAAAGAAAAAGAAAAAGAAATAAAAGATGAATGACCCCCAGGAGTCTAAACTATGACCTTGGCTTTCTCAGCTTCATGTTTTATCTGGCAGAGCTAAAAATAGGAAGACTCTCATTGCCACTTGATCATACTAGGAAGTGCTCTGAGATTCTGAGAAATGGTGTAACAAGGAGACAAAGCAATTCATTAGGACATAAAAGTTCTCAGTAAATCAGAACACTTGGTTCTCTCTGCCTTTGCAAGTGACAATAAAGAGCAGATGTGTCTCAGTGGTTTTCCAAAGAATATTTAGCAAGGCGATCCATAAAGTAACCTCCAGTTTCTCATATAAGGTGGTACTTCCACTGTTTTCTTATCCTTTGTGGATGAGTATTTCAATAAAATAAAGTCTCAGAAGCTGGGTGTTGTGGTGCATGTTTGTAATCCCAGTACTTGGGAGGTTGAGACGGGAGGATCCGGGTTTGCGGCCGGCCTCAGCTACTTAGTGAGGCCCTCTGCAACTTAGTGAGACCCTGTTTCAAAATAAAGAATAAAAAATAGGGCTGGGGGTGTAGCCTTGGAGGTAGAATGCCCCTGGGTTCAATCCCTGGTACCACCCCCAAAAAAATTAAAAATAAAGTCTCAGGAGGGAAAAGTTTGAGTTCTGACTCAGAGGATTCAATGGAATTTAGTTAGTTTAGTGACAAACAAAGCTGAAGGAAAGTTGAAAAAAATAGTGTCAACTTTTTTTCCAACATCAGGATCCTCCACCACAGCTGCCCTGTCAAGCTTTGTATCATCAGGCACAGCAGCCGGTGGGAAGGTTAAAAGACTGCTACTGAAAAGGATCTTAAAAGTCCCGGAACCCAGGGCCAACTATGAGGCCAACTTTTTCCACTAAAAAAAAAAAAAAAAAAAAAAATTTAGAAAAAAAGAAAAACCCTGTAGGGTTTCTTTTTAGTATGACAGTGACAGAGGGGAGTCTTAGTAAAACCTGCCAATGCACTATTTCCTGAAGATCTAGGCAGAGAGAATTGATGTGCAAAGATAGGTTTAATACCTCCAGTTTGAGTGGTGGGTCAAACATTTGTCTCCAAATAGCTTTATTCCTTTCCAAGTTTTTATTTTTTTAATTTTTAACTGGGCATGGTGGTGCATGCTTGTAATCCCAGTACTTGGGCGGCCAAGACAGGCGGATTGCAGGTTCATGGCCAGCCTCAGCAATTTAGTGAGATCCCGTTTCAAAATAAAAAATAGAGTTGGGGGTGTAGCTTAGAGGTAAAATGCCTCTGGGTTCAATTCCCAGTAACCAACACACACACACTATTTTTTGCAGTGCTGGGGATTAAACCCAGGGGCGCTCTGCCAATGAGCTACATCCTGCCTTTTTATTTTATTGTCATTATTATTTTTTTGTGTGGTACTTGGGATAGAATGCAGTGACATTTTACCTCTGAGCTACACCCCCAGCCCTTTTTAACTTTTGTTTTGAAACAGGGTCTCACTAGGTTGCTGAGAGTCTCACTAAGTTGCTGAGGCTGTCCTTGAACCTGAGATTCTCTGAGTCTCAGCCTCCTGAGTACTGGGATTATAAGTGTGTGCCACCATGTTTGGTTCCTTTTTATTTTTTGAGACAGGGTCTCCCTAAGTTGCCTAGGCTGGCCTTAAATTTGCAATCCTCCTGCCTCACTGCCTAAGCTTCCTGAGTAGCTGGTATGCACCATTGAGCCTGACCAAAAGTTTTTAAATTGGAAAAAGAAAAAAAATCTGGGCATGGCAGCATACTCCTATAATCTCAGTACTTGGGAGGCTGAGACAAGTTCAAGGACAGCCTCAGCAAACTTAGCAAGACGCCAGCAACCTAGAAAGACCCTGTTTCAAAGCAAAACAAATAAGGGCTGGGGATATAGCTCAGAGGTAGTACCATCAAAAAAAAAAGTAGATTTTTTTCCTGCAAAAACTTTAGAAACCATCTACATATTTGCTGTGGGCACTAATATACATTGCTGGGTTTTTAGATCAGTAGAGCTCCCTCCAGTGGAATCCTGTGACCCTATAAAACTATGAATCTGGGAATGCTGGCTGGCAAGAACCATTTTACTTTGTCCTTGGAGGGTGTAGAGGTCAGAAACTGTTATA
Source organism: Glis glis (assembly GCA_004027185.1). Lineage (NCBI taxonomy): Eukaryota > Metazoa > Chordata > Mammalia > Rodentia > Gliridae > Glis > Glis glis. The sequence goes on along the minus strand of PVJS01049117.1, from coordinate 8,552 downwards.
TTTATACCAGGCTGCAAGGCGAATCTGGAAATGAGCCTGCAAAGGAAAGAGAACCTGGTTTTCGTGATTCCTTCATGTCTACCCTATCACTTTCATTCTTGACACAGAGCAAACACTTGTTTTCTCTGTTGTTCTGATGGCTTTGCATTTACCCACAGTTGTTAACCACGGCAGTCATGTCCTCGAGGGCCAATGGTGGTCCAGAGCACACGCCGACAGGGGGATGAAATCACTGGCATGGTGTCAGAGCACAGGGCTCCAAACAGCCGAGACAACTGGCCAGGCTCCAAAGGCAAGTGACAGCGACTGATGGAGAAAGCAGCTGCTCTGCAGCATGAGGTCGGAGCAGCTGTCTGTTCAGCTATTTCTGTTTCTGTATTCCTTTTCTACTTTGAGTCATTTTATTTGGGAGAACAGAGAATTTATCAGAATTTGATGGACTGTCATATGCTAAGCTGGGGGGAGACTGAATCACTTCTCTGCCTCTCTCTAGGATGAAAGCAGAATGAGTCTAACTTGACTTGGGGAAGCTGAAGGCAGGCAGGGCACGCATGACAGGACCGGCCTCCGCCGCTCATCCCATCAACAGCAAGTGCTGCACACATGCAGGGCAATGGCTTCTCACCATGGAGTCGGTTTCAGCTGGCTGGTTTGACTCTTTGTGGGCCAACAGGATGGTCAGCACTGCCTTCCAGCCTGGCTCTGCTGGGGTGCTGGCACTGAGCTCTGTTCCACCATTCTCCCTGGTTTCTTTGCCAAGTGTGATATTCACCCAAGGGCACCAGTCTCTATGCTGAGAGGTGGGATCAAAGAAGCTTCGAGAAGACATGTCCTGAGGGAAGAGGAAGAGATACAGCATAAATGAAGGGCAGATGCTGTGTCAACTGGGAGAGGTTCTTAGTCATCAGTCCCAAACCTCACAACTGTCCACATTTCTAGTTTTTACATTCTCCTGTGTGTGTGTGTGTGTGTGTGTGCGTGTGTGTGTGTGCGTGTGTGTGTGTGTGTGTGTGTGTGTGTGTATTACTGGGGATTGAATCAGGGGCATTCTACCTCTGAGCTACACCCCCAGCCCTTTTTTAAATTTTTTGTTTTGAAACAGGGTTTGGCTAAGTTGCTGAGAGTCTCACTAACATTCTTCTTTAAACTCTGCCTTTTTATTTCCTTACATTTTCAGTTCTTTTATAATATTTCACTGCTGTCCCATTAGCCTAAAATATTTATTACCTCTCCAGAATCTACCCCAAAGGAGCAAATGACAAAACCCTTAATTTTTTTCTCCTTTGGTCACCCACCTGTTTCTTTTTTCTTTTCGTTTTTTTTTTTTTTTTTGCGGTACTGGGGATTGAACCTAGGGGCATTCTACCTCCGAGCTACACACCCAGCCCTATTCTTTTATTCTTTATTTTGAAACAGGGTCTCACTAGGTTGTGGAAGGCCTCACTAAGTAGCTGAGGCAGGCCGCGAACCTGCGATCCTCTGGTCTCAGCCTCCCAAGTACTGGGATTACAAGCGTGCGCCACCACGCCCAGCTCTGTTTCATCGTTAAACTTACTCACACAGCCTACTTCTAGTCGGAGGACCTGGGACGGCTCATGCAGCTGCTTGTGCTCAACGGTGGCTATGCCTAAGGTGGACTCACTGAGCTGCTGGAAGAGCAGAGGCGAGCTCGCTTGGCTCTCCGGAGAGGACTGGAGGGGACTTCTTGGCCAGACGCATCTCCTGTTCCCATGCTTCGGGTCACTGGGCGGGTTCTGGTGGTGGGGCTGGCTGCCTCAGGCTCAGGCCGGTCGACAGGACTGGAAGAGTCCCAGCTCCGGGTTCGGGAGATGATGGGACCAGGGCTCTTTTCAGCCTGAAGAAAAGGAGAGATAATGGAGGTACACGAGTCATGTTAATGGTTATGGCTGAAAGTAGTTCTTTTCTTTTTTTTTTTGTGGCATTGGAGATTGAACCCAGGGGCATTCTACCTCCGAGCTACACCCACAGCCCTATTTTATTTTTATTTTGAAACAGGGTCTCACTAGGTTGAGGAGTGTCTCACTACTTGCTGAGGCTGGCCTTGAACCTGCAATCCTCCTGTCTCAACCTCCCAAGTACTGGGATTACAGGCATGGGCCACCACACCTGGCTTGGAAGTAGTTCTTCAAGCATGAGAAAGCTAGTATTTTATAGTTTAAATTATAAAAAGTTAGTTTCTGAACTGCCTACATAACTAAACTCTCCTAAGATTATATTTCAATACTGAATTCCTATATTGAATTTATTTTACTTATTTATTTTTTTTGCGGTACCAGGGATTGAACCCAGGGGCGTTCTACCTCCGAGCTACACCCCTGGCCCTATTTTTTATCCTTTATTTTGAAACCGGGTCTCTTGAAGTTGCAGAGAGCCTCAGTAAGTAGCTGAGGCTGGCGGCGAACCCCGAACCTCCGGTCTCCGCCTCCCAAGTACTGGGATTACAAGCGTGTGCCACCACGCCCGGCCCTCCTATAATGAATTTAGCTTCTCCACTGGTAAACAGACACATGACATGATAGTCTGATCTACATGGTTACAAGTAAAACCCAAAAGCCGGGTGTGGTGGCGCACGCTTGTAATCCTAGTACTTGGGAGGCTGAGAGAGGAGGATCAGGGTTCGCGACCAGCCTCAGCTACTTAGTGAGGCCCTCCACAACTTAGTGAGACCATGTTTCAAAATAAAGAATAAAAAAATAGGGCCGGGGGTGTAGCTCAGAGGCAGAATGCCCCTGGGTTCAATCCCCAGTACTGCAAAAAAAAAAAAAGTAAAGCCCATCCACCAACCTCCAACTTTCCACCACCACACCACCACTTTGGCAAGAATGCAGTTAAAACATCCACCCAAATAAACCAGTCAATACCTGCTCCGAGCTGGGGGAAAATGAGGTGTCCTGGCTCCGGGTCATCATCCTCCGAGGAGATTCGGGCACCAGAGGGAAACGCTCCGGCCGGCCCTCAGTGCCGGGGACCGGGGAGCTGGTGAGGCCAAAGGACGCATCCAGGTCGGTCACGGACGACTCAATCTGCTGGAAGCCCCAGAGCCCCACCTTCCTCATGCACTGTGAACACGTTATCAGGGAGAGCTGCAAGGGCTCCAAAGAAGAACTAGGAAGGAACCCAAAAGAAAGTGGGTGTTCCAAAGGGCAACATTTTCATGTGACTAAGTGTAATAATTTGTGAATATGTTTCATCTCATCAAACAAATCTCTGCAGTTGTCTAATAAACTTGGAACATGTCCCCCTAGAGCCCTATCCCCTGATCTCAGGACCATCGTCTCTATCTCCCCATCGTCTCTCACATTATTTTTTATAGAAAGGTTTATGGGTCAAGCCCTCCGCAACTTAGTGAAACTCTGTTTCAAAATAAAGAATAAAAAATAGGGCTGGGGGTGTAGCCTGGAGGTAGAAGGCCCCTGGGTTCAATCCCCTGTATGGCCCCAAAAAAAGGTTTATGGGTTGAGCCAGGCATCATGGCAGGCGCTTGTAATCCCAGTACTTAGGAGGCCGAGACAGGAAGATCACAGGTTTGCAGCCAGCTTCAGCAACTTAGTGAGGCCCTCCGCAACTTAGTGAGACCCTGTTTAAAAAATAAAATAAAGCCGGGCGTGGTGGCGCACGCTTGTAATCCCAGTACTTTGGGAGGCGGAGACCGGAGGATCCGGGTTCGCGGCCAGCCTCAGCTCTCTCTCTCTCTCTCCCTGTCTCTCTCTCTCTCTCTACCTAGTGAGGCCCTCCGCAACTTCGTGAGACCCGGTTTCAAAATAAAGTATAAAAAATAGGGCCAGGGGTGTAGCGCGGAGGTAGAACGCCCCTGCGTTCAATCCCTGGTACCGCAAAAAAAAAAAAATAAATAAATAAAATAAAATAAAATAAAATAAAATAGGGCTGGGGGTGTAGCCCAGAGGTAGGAGGAAAATAAAAAGAAAGAAAGAAAGGTCTATGGGTCTTGGTTAACTCTCTATGGCAAGGCTATGTAGAAATATGTTTTTTTTTTGGCAGTACTGGGGATTGAACCCAGGGGCGTTCTACCTCCGAGCTACACCCCCAGCCCTATTTTTTATACTTTATTTATTTATTTATTTTTTGCGGTACCGGGGATTGAACCCAGGGGCGTTCTACCTCCACGCTACGCCCCCGGCCCTATTTATTATCCTTTATTTTGAAACCGGGTCTCACGAAGTTGCAGAGGGCCTCACTAAGTAGAGAGAGACAGGGAGAGAGAGAGAGAGAGCTGAGGCTGGCCGCGAACCCGGATCCTCTGGTCTCTGCCTCCCAAAGTACTGGGATTATAAGCGTGCGCCACCACGCCTGGCAGAAATATGTTTTATAGATTTCTCCTGTCCCTCTTGAAACCCTTTCCTTAATCTACCCAAAGAAAGCATATTTAAAGTAAATTAAGCCAGGCATGGTGGCATATACCTATAATTCCAGTACTTGGGAGGCTGAGACAAGAGGATTACAGATTAGAGGCAAGCCTCAGCAACTTAGTGAGACCTTGTTTCAAAGTAAAAAATGAAAAGGGCTAGGCATGTAGCTGAGATAAAAAGCCTCTGGGCTCAATCCCCAGTACCAAAAAAAAAAAGAGTAAATTAAGACTGGTTCAGGGCTGGAGTTTGTAGCCCAGTGGCAGAGCCCTCACCCAGCATGCATGAGGCCCTGGGTTCACTCCCACCACTGCAAAAAATATAAATAAATAAGCAAACAAATAATTAAGAAGTGGGTCCTGATAGTATATGTGTGTGTCTTACTAGAGATTGAACCTAGAGGGAGTCTACCTCCTAGCCACACCCCCAGCCCTATTTATGTATTATTTTGAAACAGGGTTTTGCTGAGTTGTTGAGGTTCTCACTAAGTTGCTGAGGCTGACCTTGAACCTGTGATCTTCCTGTCTCAGCCTCCAAGGACTGGGATTACAGGCGTGCGCCACCACACCTAGCTACTGACAGTCTTCTACTTAGAGGGGGTCTATGCCAAACTGAGCAGGTGGAATACCAGAAACACTAACATGGGGCCAGAGGACTCCAACTGATATGTATGCATGTATGTATGTATATATGTATGTATGTATTTTTGTGGTTCTGGGGATTGAACCCAGGGGCCTTCTACCTTTGAGCTATACCTCCACCCCTTTATTTCTTGTTTTGAAACATGGTCTCACTAGGTTGCTGAGAGTCTCACTACATTGCTGAGGCTAGCCTCGAACCTGTGATCCTCCTGTCTCAGCCTCTCAAGTACTGGGATACAGGCAGGTGCCACTGAGCCCAGCTGTAATCCTGGTTTTGTTATTAATTCTTATTAATTACCCCCTTACTCCCACCAATGTTCTCTTTGTCTCAGTTTCCTCACATGAAGCATCATGATTTCCAAATACATGTGCATGTATGCTGTTGTCACAGTTCATGCCCTTGGGCAACTTTGCTGACTGACCTACAGGCCCAGCCACACACGGAGAGAATACAAGCCGTGATGTGGACTTGGATGTCCGAGCCTAACTTGCTTGTAGATTTTCTCTCTTCGGTTGGGTGATCGAGTTCCTCTTCGAGCAGGTGTAGTAAAAGACTGACCTTGTCTTCTGTCAGGCACTACAAAGGAACCAAGGTAAAAAAGTTCAACTCTCAACCGCCATACAAAGAAAACTTACTCATGATGATGTACATAGATGGAACAAAGCGAAAATTAGGAAAGAAACAACAAACATGAGGACAGTGGCATCGCAAAGAAAACTTACCCTAGGGCAGGGCTAAGGTGTCATACAGAAGCTTTTTTTGCAGAACTGGGGATTGAACCCAGGGTCATTCTATCCCTGAGCTACACCTTCAGCCCTATTTTATCTTAAAACAGGATTTTGCTAAATTACTGAGGGTCTCTTTAAGATCCTCCTGTCTCAGCCTCCCAAGGACTGGGATTACAGGCATGTATCACCACACCCAGCTACTGATAGTCTTCTATCTTAGAGGGGGTCTATGACAAACTGAGCAGGTGGAATACTAGAAACACTAATATGGGCCGGGCGTGGTGGCGCACACTTGTAATCCTAGTACTTGGGAGGCTGAGACTGGAGGATCTCAGGTTCAAGGACAGCCTCAGCAATTTAGTGAGGCTCTCAGCAACCTAGTGAAACCCTGTTTCCAAATAAGAAATAAAATCGGCCTGGGAGTGTAGCTCAGAGCTAGAATGCCTCTGGGTTCAATTCCCAGTACCACACATACACACACACACACACAAAACACTAATATGGGGCAAGAGGACTCAAACTGGTATTTCCTCTGGTATTATTTATTATGGTGCTGGGGATTGAATCCAGGGTGTTCCACCTCCAAGCTACACCCCCGATCCTTTTTATTTTCTGGGTTTTTTTGCAGAACTGGAGATAGAACCCAGGCGCATTTTACCTCTAAGCTACACCCCTACCTGTTGGGGTCTTAGCCCACACAAAGAGGTCACCATTTCGGACTGGCTTAGCTATGTACACAGTACATACTGAGTGGAAATTGTCTGCAAGCAGACAAGCTTCCTTCGACCGGATGGGACCGAAAGGTGGACTTTGATGACCTCCTATTCTCTCTGAAATGTTTATTATTATTATTATTATTATTTTATTATTATTGTGGTACTGGGGATTGAACCCAGGGGCGTTTTACCTCTGAGCTACACCCCCAGCCCTAATTTTTATTCTTTATTTTGAAACAGGGTCCCGCTAAGTTGCAGAGGGCCTCACTAAGTAGCTGAGGCTGGCCGCGAACCTGTGATCCTCCTGTCTCAGCCTCTCAAGCACTTGGATTACAAGCGTGCGCCACCACGCCCGGCTTTATTCTTTATTTTGAAACAGAGTCTCACTAGGTTGCAGAAGGCCTCATAAATTACTGAGGCTGGCCGCCGTGAATCTGTGATCCTCCTGTCTCAGCCTCAAGTGCTGAGATTACAAGTGTGCACCACCATGCCTGGCTATATTTTATTCTTTACTTTGAAACAGGGTCTCACTAAGTTGAGGAGGGCCGCACTAAGTAGCTGAGGCTGGCCACAAACCTGCGATCCTCCTGTCTCAGCCTCCCAAGTACTGGGAATTACAAGTGTGTGCCACCACGCCTGGCTTATTTTCTGTTCTGAAACAGGGTCTTGCTAGGTTGCTGAGAGTCTCACTACATTGCTAAGGCTCTCCTTGAACCTGTGATCCTCCTGTCTCAGTCTCCCAAGTACTGGTATTATAGGCATGTGCCACCATGCTCAGCTTCCAGCCTTTTGTGGTACTGGGATTGAACCCAGGGGCATTCTACCTCCGAGCTACATCCCCAGCCCTATTTTATTTTGAAACAAAGTCTTGCTAAGTTGCTGATGCTGGCCTTGAACTTGCTGTCCTTTTGTCTCAGCCTCCCGAATACTGGCATTGCAAGTGTGCGCCACCACGCTCAGCGCTTCTTTTTCTTTTTTCTTTTTTGGGGCTGGGTATTGAACCCAGAGACATTCTACCTCCAAGCTATACCCCCAGCCCTATTTTTTTTATTCTTTATTTTGAAACAGGGTCTCACTAAGTTGCGGAGGGCCTCACTAGGTAGCTGAGGCTGGCTGCAAACCTGCGATCCTCCTGTCTCAGCCTCCCAAGTACTGGGATTAGAAGCGTGCGCCACCACACCTGGCTCATTTTTCATTTTGAGACAAGGTTTCACTAAATTGCCCAGGCTGGCCTACAACTTGCAATCCTCCTGCCTCAGCCTTCCAAGTTGCTGGGATGTAGGCATGAGCCATGGCACCTGGTTCACACAGAAGCTTTTAAGTTGCTTTGGACCTACTGACAGAGAAAGGTGTCAGTTTTCCTGGAACTACTAAATCTTTTTTTAGTAATTTGTTTTTTATTTACTGTATTTACAATTACTGTATTTACAATTATTTACAGTAAATTGTTTTTAATTTACTGATTATAGATTTTCTCTGAAACCTGTGAACTTCAAACCCCAATAACAAAAACAGATTATTGTTTATGTCTTGGCCTGACACTGGATTTACATTCTGTGGGAGTAACAGAGCTTACCAGCTTTGAGTTTTGCTCTAAGAATAATAAAGAACTATGAAAGGGTGGGGAAAAAATTGCCTTGGCTAGGGACAGGCTTCGGAAGTTAACAGCGTGGTGCTAAGAGCCATACCAGACACTTAACTTAAAAAGCAAAATAATCAGCTGCTATTTCCTACAATACAGCTTATCTCTACAGAGTATTAACAGGCCATGAAATGGGACAGTAAATATTCAATTTCAAAGTACAGATGGGGCAGAGCATTTCAACACCTCTATTCACAAGAAGGGAGTTTATAATTTGTCCTTGAACATAATGGAAAATGGTATGCAACAGGTGATATGCAGTCACATCTCAGCATCTTCTTTTTTTTTTGCGGTACCGGGGATTGAATGCAGGGGCGTTCTACCTCCGTGCTACGCCCCCGGCCCTATTTTTTATACTTCATTTATTTATTTATTTATTTATTATTATTATTTTTTTTTTTTGCGGTACCGGGGATTGAACGCAGGGGTGTTCTACCTC
>PVJS01049116.1:0-14783 GCA_004027185.1 Glis glis | reverse complement strand
GTTTAGTACATTTTCTGCCATGTAAGTCCAGAAATTAGTACTATCGAGAGCTGAAGTAGGGTTTGGAATAACTTGGACAAATATAGAAGTTGATTTTTTGTATATGGAAAGAGTACCAGATCAAGAGGCTCCTCCTGGTCGGGTAGACTCAGTTGTTTTTTCCCACTGCCATTTTACACACTTATAGGTACTGGTGTCTCTTAGAGTAGCCTGTGGCAAGATGATAGAGAAATTTTGGTTGTTTTCTCTGTTAGGTTTTTAAAGCTGGCTCTTTGGTCCACCGTGGTAGACTCCTTTGTCCATATGACAGGACCTTTAGGCAAACTACAGTTGGTCCAGCGGTGGAGTATCAAGGAAGCACCCACAGTTATTGTGGTGCCACCATAACTAGACACTGTTAGGAGATAGCTCTTAGCCATTAGGACAATATTAGAGGAAAGAAAGATTAATGAGGACAAGCCCATTACTTATCTGATGCCCCAGTAAGGGATTTTTTGAGAAGTTTTAAATCTTTTATAGGTATAGAGGTGTAATGACCGGGGCTTCTCTTCTTTACGTTTATCAGAGTTCTCTGACTGGCTCTAGCATAGAGGCCCTAGCAGTGTCCAGTGTAATTCCAATTGGAAGGCATAAAACAATTTTTGCATCAGCATGTCTAGTATATTGAGGACAACAAGAATCCAGAATAGGGGGTATCTTAGAGCTTCCTAGTCTATCATGGGGAAGGAGTTGGATTTTTACTCAGAGGAAATTTAATACTAGGAATAATCAATTAAATCACCTTAGACGGATGGTTAGTCTGCCTGTATATGGTTGGTTCCAGGAAGAGGTGAGAAGGCAGTTTTGGCTCAAAAATAAAGGGGTTAAAGTATCTAACCCAAGGCTAAGAGAGTTAGAACCACCACTGTTTTATCTGGTATGGGAAGTATGGACGGGGTGAAATGTGAAGGGCAGAGAAAGCAAGGCAGAGTGAAAAGAAACAAATTTGGGTGGGGTATAATCTTGGAATGTGGCCTGGAGCCACGCCTCATGGAGTGCATGTAGAATTTGTTCAGGTATGTTGAGGGGACCATGAGAAAACCAGGTGAGGTCTCAAGCGAAGTCTAGGAGAAACCTGTGGAATTCTTGTTTGAGAAAGGGACACGTGTTAGGCCAGGTTGTTCTGCTCAGATTTGTTTTCTTCTGGTATGGGAGTGAGATGGTATCCTTTTTCTGGATGTTTTGTAATTTTTATCCACAAGGACCCTGGAGAGGGGGAAGAGGATGAAGGAGTATGGGATTTAGTAGAGAAAAAGGGAGGATGGGTGTTTATATATAAGGTACCTGGTTTTAAAGAATCTGGTTCTAATGGGTCTGGTGGTTGTGCCTCCTTGAGAGTGGATAAATGATACCAGGAGGGGAATCCTTTTAATTTTACTGCTGTTGGGGTAGTTGAGATAATTTGGTGGGGCCCTTCCCATTTTGGACAAAGTGGCTTAGGTGAAGTTTGGGGATATACCTAATCCTCTCATTGTAAGGAAGAGTGGGTGAAGGGGAAAGGTTGGGCAAGATTGGAATCTACGTGTTTCCATAATGCAGAACAAAGGGAGCGGAGGAGGACTGAGCAAGGGTGGAGGTATGGAAGGGGAAACCTGGGTGGGTTGAAGTGTAAACGGAACAATAGGTTTCCCATACATTATTTCAAAAGGGCTTATCATGAGGTGTTTTCAGGGAAGTGTTCTCAGTTTTAGGAGGGCTAAGGGAAGGAGGGTGATCCAGTCAGTGCGAGTTTGTTGGGAGAGCCTGGTTAGGGTGTTTTTTAAAATTCCATTCATGCTTTCAACCTTTCCTGATGACTGGGGTCTATAAGAGATGTGGAAATGCCAGGTTATCCCAGAGTTTTAACCAAACTTTGGGTGATTTCTGAGATGAACTCGGGTCCATTATTAGACTGGATTGATTTGGGTATGCCAAACCGGGGGATTATATAAGAGGTGAGGTGATGTGTAACAGTTGAGGCTCTTTTCTTGGTAGTTGGAAAGGCCTTGACCCACCCCAAAAAGGTATCTACTAAGACTAAAAGGTATTTTGCTTTTCATACTGGGGGCATGTGGGTGAAGTCTAGTTGCCAATCTTCCCCAGGAAGGTGACCCTGGGCTTGGTGAGTGGGGGAAGGATGGAGTTTTTAGGTTAGAGGAGGTTGAGGATTGTTGGCAGATATTACAGTCATTTACAATCTCTTTTATCTGCTGTTTTATTTCTGGTGTGAGGTAGAGATGGGATTCTAATAATCTTTGGATAGGGTAGGAGCCAGCATGGAAAAGGTTATATAAATTGGTGAGAAAATAGTCTCGGGACTGCTCTGGAAGAAAGAGCTTGCCCTGTATATACCAATAGGGATCTTGAAAGTGGGCTTCTAGAGTCTTAATTTGGCTCTCCTGTTCTGGGGAATACTCAGGACAAGAGGAGGGGTTGGGACCAGTGGAAATAGGTAGTGGGGAATATACTCACCCTTAGTGGCTAATCTTGCTAACTTTCTACCTCTCAATTACAAAAAGATCCTTTATCTTTTTGGTGTCCCTTGCAATGATAACTGCTGCTGCCTTTGGTAGGAAAGCTGCTTGGAGAAGGTGATCAATTTGTGATTTTGTATAGTGTGATAGTCAATCTAGTTTGTCAACTTGACCTGATCATGACACACCCAAGATCATGTAACTTTGGGTGTGTAACAGCAGATTAAACAGAAAGCCTGCCCTGAATGTAGGCAGCAGGATTCTGATAGGTGCAGGACTTAGATAAAAGAGGGAGAAGCCGCGTAGAGCATGTGCGACTCTTTCCGAAGAAAACGCATCTGCTCTCGCCTGAGATCGTCGGCCTCTGGCTTCGCCGTTTCTCTGAAGAGCTTCTTGATCTTCTGCTCTCGTCTGAGATCGTCGGCCTCCAGCCCTTCAAACTGCAACTTCGCCATCGTTTCTCTGAAGAGCTTCCTGATCTTCACATCTTGGACTGGGACTGAATTGGTGGTTGCTCCGATCCTAAGACTCCAGCTCTTAGATCGCTCGACCAGCTACTGGTTCCTCTGACTCTCCACGTGCAGTCAGAACTTGGGACTACATTGCTTCAAACTGTAAGCCTATCTGATAAATCCCTTTTTCAAATATACTCATTCTGTGAATTCTGTTAATCTAGTGAACCCTGTCCAATACATATAGGACTCCCTTTAGCAGTTAAAAGACCTTGCTCCCTCCAAATTTGAGCATTGTAGTGAAGGATATTGTAGACATATTTTGAATCTATCATCTATCTATCATCTATCTATCTATCATCTATCTATCATCTATCTATCTATCATCTATCTATCTTTTCTTCTGGGTGTTTAAGAGGCAAAAGGCTAGCAGAGTTTAAAGGGGGCATCTTGCAAAGGAGATTTCAGGCTGGAGGAGATTGGAGTGGAGGGTTTGTAGGCGGGAATCAAACAGTGTTAAGAGCTTTGTGACTAAGCATGTCAGGTGAGTTGTGAGAGGACAGCACCAGAAGGGGGTGATAGAAGGTTAGCTTGAGGGCCTCTGGGATTAGTAGGGTGGCAGAAGCCAAGACCTTTAGACAGAGTGGCCATCCCTGATATATGGAGTCTATTGTTTTGACAGGTAAGCAATGGGTACTATCTGGTCCCTGGCTGGCTGGGCCAGGAGCCCGGAAGAAAACAACCAACATAACTGTTCAGAGATTATTGACTTTTCCCTGGCCACCTTCCACCATCTAACCACCTCCCACATTCTGGGGGCACCTGACTGGTTCGTTGATGGGAGCACATCAAGGAACCCTCTGACTGCTGGATATGCCATTATTGAAGGTTATCATGACCTCAGCCCAACCTGGATGGGCTCCTGGGACCCTTGTTGGGAGGAGGGCTCTGATTACCCCAGGTGAGAGGAAGGGGAATTGGTGAGCCGCAGGCATGCCCTGGTCCCTCTGGTTCCTTCCTTCCTTCCTTCCTTCCTTCCTTCGTTCCTTCCTTCCTTCCTTCCTCCCTCCCTCCCTCCCTCCCTCCCTCCCTCCCTTCCTTTCTTCTTCCTCTCTTTCTGTAATGGGGATTGAACCCAGGGGCATTCTACCTCTGAGCTACGCCAGACTTTTTTTTAAATTATTTTTTTATTTTGAAACAGATTCTCGCTAGGTTGCTGGGGGTTTCCTTGCTAAGTTGTTGAGGCTGGCCTTAAACCTGTGATCCTCCTGTCTCATGCACCACTGTGCCTGGCCTTCTGGTTTCTTTAAAGCCTGGTACCCAGCTAACATCATGCCCAGGCCACTTCAGTGGTCTAGTGAGGTGGGGGCTGTAGCTCCTGGAAGCCAGAGGAGGCTGGGGCGAGCCAGGCTTCCTGCAGGGGCCTGGTATGATCCCCAAAGGATCATTTACCTGGGCAGGGCTGGAAGCTACTAGGAGGAGTTAGTTATTCATTCAACAAGTATTTATTAGATCTACCACATGCCAGATTTTGTGCAGCACAGTTGTTGCCCTGTTTATGGAATGCAGAGTCTAGAAGTGGTGAGAAGGGAAGTCAGAGAAGAAAAAAAGAAAATAAAAAAAGAAGAAGCCAGGTGTGGTGGCACGTGCTTGTAATTCCAGTACTTGGGAGGCTGAGCCAGTAATCGGAAAATCTGGAATCTGGTACTTCCTGAGTGCTGACATGACACCACAAGTGGAAAATTTTACACCTTTCCTTATTCAGTGGGTCGCAATAAAAATGTAGGCACACTCAAAATATTGTATAACATCTCCAGGCTATGTGTATAAGAAACATACATGAATTTCATGTTTATACAACTTTCATTAATGATTTTTTTAGCTGGGCAGGGTGGCACATGTCTGTAAGCCCAGTGATTTGAGAGGCTGAGGCAGGAGGCTCGCAAGTTCGAGGCCAGCCTGGGCAACTTAGTGAGACTATGTCTCAAAAAAAAAAAAAAAAGCTGGGTGTGGTGGTGGATGCCTGTAATCCTTGTACCTGGGAGGCTGAGACAGGATTGCAGGTTCAAGGCCAGCCTCAGCAATTTAGCAAGACCCTCAGCAATCTAGCAAGATTGTTTCAAAATAAAAAAGGCTGGGGTGTAGCTCAGAGGTAAAATGCCCCTGGGTTCAATCCCCAACATAAAAAAAAAAAAAACAAAAAAAGGATGGGGATGTGGGGATGTGGGGATGTAGCCTCAGTGGTAGAGCACCTCTTGGTTCAGTCCCAGTATGTGAAAAAAAATTGGGACTGGCACGGTGGCACACACCTCTAATCCTGGTACTTGGGAGGCTGAGACAGGAGGATTGTAGGTTTGCGGCCAGCCTCAGCAATTTAGCAAGACTTGAAGCAACCTAGCAAGACCCCAGTTTCAAAAACAAAAAATAAACCGGCGTGATGGTGCACACTTGTAATCCCAGTACTTGGGAGACTGAGACAGGAAGATTGCAGGTTCGCAGTCAGCCTCAGCTACTTAGTGAGGCCTTCCACAACTTAGTGAGACCCTATTTCAAAATAAAGGATAAAAAATAGGGCTGTGAGTGTAGCTCAGAGGTAGAATGCCCCAGGATTCAATCCCCAGTACCTCAAAACAAACAAATAAAAAATAAAAATAAAAATGAAAAGGGCTGACAGTGTATCTTGGAGGTAGAATGCCCCTGGGCTCATTCCCCAGTACCACATACACACATACGCATGCAATATATTGGTTATATGTTAAATGCTAATATTTTGGATATATTAGGTTAAACAAAATATATTATTCAAATTAATCTCATCTAGCTGGGCATGGTGGTGCATGCCTGTAATCCCAGTACTTGGGATTGGGAGGCTGAGGCAGAAGGATTGCAGGTTTGAGACCAGCCTCAGCAATTTAGCAAGGCCCTCATCAGTGTAGTGGGACCCTGTTTCAAAATAAGATATAAAAAAGTTTGGGGGAGTGGGGGTGTAGCTCAGAGGTAAAATGCTCCTAGGTTCAGTCCCTAGTACCGACCCCCTACACACACATGCAAAATTAATCTCACCTTTTTTTTATGGTGCTGAGGATATAATTCAGGAACCTAGGTCCTCTTATACCTTTTTTTTTTGGTACTGGGGATTGGACCCAGAGACATTCTATCTCTGAGCTATATCTCCAACAATTTTTATTTTTTGTTTGGAAACAGGGACTGGCTAGGTTGCTGAGAGTCTCACTATGTTGCTGAGGCTGTCCTTGAACCTGTGATCCTCCTGTCTCAGCCTCTCTTGTACATTTTTGTTTTTGTAGTGGGAACTGAACTCAGGGGCATTCTACCTCTGATCTATACCCACCAGCCCCACCCCCTTTTTTGAAACAAGGTCATGCTAAATTGCTGAAGGTCTCACTAAATTGTTGAGGCTAGACTCTCTTGCACCTTTTTCTTTTAATATGACTACTAGAAAATTAAAAATTACATTAGTGAAGGGGGTATGGTGGCGCACGACTATAATCCCAGTTACTCAGGAGGCTGAGGCAGGAGAATTGCAAATCTGAGTTCAGCACAGGGTAACTTAGCAAGACCCTATTTTAAAATAAAATCTAAAAACTGCTGGGGATATAGCTCAGTAGTAGACGGCTTGTCTGGCATGCACGAGGTCTCCAGTAGTGGAAAAAAAAATTGTGGTTTATATATTTCTACTGCGCAGGAGGGTAGAGCTGGCACTGTGGCATATACTGGTCAGGACACCAGGGGGCGGTAGTGGTTAGGAAACGGAAGGGCTGGCCCTCGAAGGCAATGCTGTGAAGCCCAGGGAGGGGCTGTTGGCCTGGCTCTCCCGCTCCCCTTCCTGGGACCCTGTCAGAGCACAGTTGCGGCACATCCCAGGCATTTCCCAATTCTTTGACACCGTTGAGATTGAGGAAGAGGCAGGATGGGTCTCAATGAGGTGACAGCATGAGTGACACAGGAAGTTGCTGGTGACACAATTCAGCGGCTGCTCTCTGTCTCACCCCTGCTGACAACATCCTGCCGGGGAACATTTGCCCCCCTTGGGCTGAGCAGGGTGTGCCGCCCAGCAGCTGGGGAGTCAAGGTAAACAAAGCCATAAAGCTCACAGAAGGAGGTTAATTTATATGAAACAAATGTGGCTGTAATCCATTTTCATCCATTAGCATTCTAAGTGCCTCATTCAAACTGCCTGTAGTGTTGCTAGTTGGCAGAAAAACTACCATTAGGGGGAAAAACAGCCATCAGATAGCTGGGTGTGGTGGCACATGCCTGTTATCCCCAGTACTTGGGAGGCTGAGACAGGAGGATTGCAGCTTGGAGGCCAGCCAGCCTCAGCAACATAGGGAAACCCTGTTTTTTTTGGTACTGGGGTTTAACTTGGGGGCATTCTGCCTGTTAGAAGTAAATTTTTATGGCATCATTAAAAAAAGACACATACTTGAAAGCAGCTCGGCAAGACCAGGAAGGTACAAGAACAACATGGAGGAAATTGCTGGGGGTTTTATCTTTAGTGCGGGGCTTCTGTGCTGTGTTTCTATTGGTGGGAACACAGCCTCACAATCTTTATGCCATTGGCTGAAGGGGACGCTGGGGGAGGGGTCAGCATTCACAATTTTAGGAAATGCTGTCTACAAAAATACAAGCACACGTACACAAATACAGTTACACAAATGGCAGCTTTTACAACATGGCACCCAAGTCAAGCCATTCCTTTCATAGAAAAGATCTATTTCTCACATGCCTCTGAGCTAAACTTCCAGCCCTATTTTATTATTTATTTATTTATTTATTTTGCGGTACCAGGGATTGAACCCAGGGGCGTTCTACCTTCGAGCTACACCCCCGGCCCTATTTTTTTTTTTATACTTTATTTTGAAACCGGGTCTCACGAAGTTGCGGAGGGCCTTACTAAGTAGCTGAGGCTGGCCGCGAACCCGGATCCTCCGGTCTCCGCCTCCCAAGTACTGGGATTACAAGCATGCACCACCATGCCTGGCTTTTATTTTTTATTTTGAAACAGGGTCTCACCAAGATGCTGAGGGCCTAAGTTGCCTGAGGCTGTCCTCAAACCTGAGAGCCTCCTGTTTCAGCCTTCCAAGTACTAGGATTACAGGCATGTGCCACTGATGAGGTAGAATAGAAGAGATAAAATTTTAGGTAAAAAGGAGACAAATTGGGAAGGAAAGGAAAATATAGTTTTAAAAATCTAAAACCCTTAGCTTCACCCTGCAGGGCTTGCCTGGGACTTGCCTAGAAAGCCAAACCCATATCTTTAAAATCACAATGGGCTAGCTTCACATCTAAAATTCCTGAGGCGATTTTACCTCAGTTTCCTGGGAGGAGAATCCCAGAAAAAGATCACACCTTGTGTTAGAAAAGCTCTGTACCTCCTGGTTTCATGTCTCTAGCCTCCAGGGTTCCAGATAGGAGAGTCCTATCTCAACACCTTTCATTTGGCAAACTTCAAGCCATCCCATGGTGCCCCACTTCCCGCCATGGGCACCCCCGCTCTAGTGGGCCTATAAGGAAAAGGATATATTAGATCCGAGAGGCTTTTGTCTCTCGCTCCGCAGCCGCTCTGAGGCCTCTCTGAGCCCCTCTGCCGCAGCTCTCTGCCGCCGCTCTCACAGACCCTTGAGATGGCCTGCGTCTCCCTGCACGTGTATCCCCACCTGTCTTGAATCACACCTATGCCTTTTCTCTCACTGGCGCGTGCTGAAATTCTTTTCAACACGGAGGCCAAGAACCCACAAGAAATCATCTTGTCTTCCCATGACACCACCACACCTGACTGAGACCCTGTTTCAAAATAAAAAATGAAATAGGCCTGGGGATGTAGCTTGAGGTAGAATGCCTATGGATTCAACCTCCAGTACTAAAAAGAAAACAAAAAACAAAAACCATGTGAGACCAAATTCACGTCAGTCAGTATGGTGTGACTAGTGTTATGATGTACCAGACACTGCGCCGGCTGCTTGGGTTGTTTGTTTGCTATAGCCTCAAGGACTATATGCCCTAATATTTTTTCCCCTCCCTTCCTCCCCCTGTCTTTATTTCTCTCTCTCTCTCTCTCTCTCTCTCTTTTTTTTTTGATACTGGGGACTGAACCCAGGGGCATTATACTTCTCAGCTACACCTCCAGCCCTTTTTTAAATTTTGAAACAGGGTTTTGCTAAGTTGCTGAGGGTCTTGGTAAGTTGCCGAGGCTGGCCTTGAACCTGTGATCTTCCTGTCTCAGCCTCCCAAGTACTGGGATTACTGGCATGTGCCACTGTGCCTGGCTACGCAAATATTTTAATAAGGAGAGAGACATGTAGGGGTATAAATAGAGATCCATGAGAGCTCAGAGGAAGCCCAGTTAAGGCCTCTGTGTGCAACTTTGAACTTGAAGAAGGTGCCAGGTAACGTCGGAGCAGACAGATGTGACTTGACTATGCAGTGGAGGGGTGGACCCAGGGTTTACCGGGCATATGGAACAGGAGGAAAGAACATAATTCAGGGAAAGGCAGGGAGAATTTTTTTTGTGTGTCTGTGGTTCTGGGATTGAACTCAGAGCATTCCATCTCTGAGCTGAGCCTGCGAAATGTATTAGTTTCTTTTCAAAGAGGAAGAAAAATGAACTTTTAGGTAAAAAGAGTCTTCATATACAATATAAAGACAATATTAGTATTCTTATGCCAATGCAGTTGTGAAATAGAATTTTTAGTATTTTTTTTATGGAGGAAGAGGCTATGAAGGTAACAGGGCCTAGGGCCTCCAAAAGTCCTATGTGACTCTGATAATATATATCTCACAGGGTTATCGTGAGGATTCATGTGATAATCATATCAAATCCATATGCCGTGCTGGCCCTTAGTAGGTCTTCAGTAAATGGTCGGTAAATACTGGAAAAGCAGTAGGGGGGAGAACCAAGATGGCAGGATAGTGAGAGGCAGCGTGTCGCCGGTGCTCTGAAAGTCGGAGCTCAGCCGGTGGGAAGACTGCTTCTTGACAAGAATAGGGCAGCCAAAACTCAACAAAACAATGAGAGCCAAAGTGCAGCAGAATGCGAGGCAGTGGAAAGAGCGGAGGGCGGTAGGGAGCTCAAAGCACTTCACCTGGTAAGTGGAGAGCAGAGACAAAGGCGCCATCTTGGCTGAGCCACGCCAGCACTGCGGCCCCCGGAATCCTCCAGCAAAGAAACAGCTGATTATAGTCCACCATTGTAAGCAGTCGACTTCGGACCATGATGAAGCCTAAGTTGAACCAGATCCCCACCTACAACAGGACTGCAAAGGGTGGAATGCGAGCCTCAGACCCCACAAAGAAAGCAATGCGGAGAGACATAGGTGAGGCGGCCAGGCAAAGGAGCCCCCCAACACCGAGAAAACGAATGGGTGAAACACGGCGCCCCTGGAGTAGCCTAGCACTGGTGCAGAACACCATAGCACTGAGGACATGGACGGACATGGCATGGCCGCCCGGAGCCACCCAACAACGCCATCTATGCGGGGCCACGCCTACACCGCGACTCCCAGAGACCAACAGCAATGAGACAGCAGATCCTTGTGAAACCAGTGACTATAGACCACCATTGAAACTGACCAACTCCAGAACATGATGAAGCCCAAGTCAATCCAGACCCGCATCTATAACGACGATGGTTTCAAGGGGTGGGCCGTGAGCATCTGCTCCCGCAACGAGTGCAGTGAGGAGAGACAAAGATGAGGTGGCCATACACAGGAGCAGCCAACTCTGAGAACATGAGCTGGCGAGCCAAGGCCCCCCATGAGCAGCCCAACACTGTCCTGGAACACCCCAGAACTGAGGACATAGGTAGATGAGACATGGCCCCCCCCAGCAGCCCATCACTGAGAACACGGGTAGGTCAGCCCCCGGCCCCGCCCTCAGAGACCCCCAGCGCTGGGGACGCGGGGTGGGCGAGCCCCCGGCCCCACCCTGGAGTACCCCAGTACTGAGGTCATGGGAGGATGAATCACGACTCCGCACAGGAGGGACTCCAGACAAAGAGAGAAAACCTTAGATGAGCCAAGAAGGCGAATTAAGTGGGGGAGACAGGAGGGAAGGAGAGGGAAACAAACTGTTGCACAGGATGGATTTACACAAAGATATCAAAGTCAACTACTATGCTGAACAAGGGAAAGAGGGAGGGGGAGGGAGGGGGGATTGGGGAGGGCTAATTGACTGATGAATGTATGTATACATCAACCACCCTGAAATCCTTCAAGATGTATGACTGCAATGCAATAATAAAATAATAAAAAAAAGAAACACAGCAGGAAGCTTTCCTGCTCTACCAGGGCCTTGTCAGGCTGGTGAATTATTGACTGTGCAAGTCCGTGAAGGAAGTACTTAGTGATCATGGGGTCAGTGCTGAGTAGTTGCCCCTCAGCCCAGATTTCCTGCTCTGACACCTTGGAGGACTCCAGGGTCCCCTGTGGCTTCTCTCGGCAGAGAGAGAGGGAGTCGCTGGGGTAGAGAGGAGGAGTGCTGTACCTTGGTGGCTGGTGGGTTGTCAAAGGTCCCTAGCTGTGACTCTGTTAGGCAGAGGCCTGGTGTCTACCTTGGAGGAGAAGGCAATGACCATGTAGAGTGACATATATGGCCCTGACAGCCAAGTCCTTTCTGTTTTTTATTTTTATTTATTTTTTTATGGTACTGGGGATGGAATCCAGGGGCATTCTACCTCTGAGCTACACCCCCAGCCCTATTTTATTTTTTATTTTGAAATGGGTCTCACTAAGTTGTGGAGGGCCTCATGAAGTTGCTGAGTCTCAGCCTCCCAAGTACTGGGATTATAGACATGAGCCACCATGCCCAGCTCTGTTTTTTAAAATTGAGATGATAAGCCGGGTGTGGTGGCACATGCTTGTAATCCCAGTACTTGGGAGGCTGAGACAGGAGGATCTGGGTTCATGGTCAGCTTCAGCAACTTAGTGAGGCCCTCTGCAACTTAGTGAGACCCTGTTTCAAAATAAAGAATAAAAACTAGAGCTGGGGGTATAGCTCAGAGGTAGAATGCCCCTGGGTTCCATCCCCAGTACTGTAAAAAAAAAATAATTGAGGTGATAGCTGGGTGTGGTGGTGCACACTTGTAATCTCAGTACTTGGGAGACTGAGACAGGAGGATTGCAGGTTTGACAGGATCCCTAAGTGGCTCAGCAACTTTGTGAGGCTCTTAGCAACTTGGTGAGACCCTCTTTCCAAATAAAAATAATAAAATGGGCTGGGGGTGTAGTTCGGAGGTAGAATGCCCCTGGGTTCAATCACCAGCACCACAAAATAAATAAATGAATAAAAAATAAAATAAAATGAAATAAAATAAAATTGAGTTGATAGCCCATGCCTGTAATCCCAATACTTGGGAGGCTGAGACAGGAGTATCACAGGTTTGAGGTTAGCCTCAGCAACTTAGAGAGACTGTTTAAAAAAAAAAGGTTGGGGGTGTAGCTCAGAGGTGAATGCCCCCTGGGGTTCAATCCCCAGTACCAAAAAAAAAAAATTGGTTGAAATTTGCACAACATAAAATTAACCATTTTCAGGTATATAAATTCTGTAGCATTTAGTATACTTATGATATTGTGCAACCATCATTTCCATCTATTTTTATTTGTTTTTTCCATCTATTTTTATTTATTTTATTATTTATTTATTTATTTTGAAACAGGGTCTCACTAAGTTGCGGAGGGCCTCACTAAGTAGCTGAGGCTGGCCGCGAACCTGTGATCCTCCTGTCTCAGCCTCCCAAGTACTGGGATTACAAGCGTGCGCCACCATACCCAGCTTGGCATGGTTTATTTAAAGAAAAATTTTGCATGGTTTCCTTTTCACCATTCTACTCTGGTATGCTTGTGAATATAGGCAGCATCACGCATCAGTGGAAACCAGTGTGCTTACTTTACAGTGTCCAATTCAATATTGTTGTCACTGTGGTGATGGACACCAGTTTGGCCAACATGGAGTAGTACTTTATTTTGGATTTTCTCAAAGCTTGGCAGTTGTTGATGAAGAAGACCGACTGTGTTCTGCCCTGTCTGACCATCTCCAGCGCTTCTTGTACTCAGGTTGTACTTTCTACTTTTCAGCAGCAGTTAGAGCCTAGACTTGACCAACTCCAGCAACTTTCTCATTTGTGGTCACCACCTTCCTGCCTGAGTGTGGGACTGCCCCAACCATGAGCAGCTGCCAAGATGCCTGGGGAGTGAGGAACCCCCCACTCTTTTGATCTAAGCCTGCAGGTCCTAGAAGACAACATTACCATGTAGGAGTTCCCTAAGGATGGTAGGGCAACAGCTAGATTTATTTATTTATTTTTGGTACTGGGGATTGAAACCAGGGGTGTTCTACCTCTAAGTTACCCTCCCCCAGCCCTTTTAATTTTTAATATTGAAACAGGGTCTTGCTAAGTTGCTGAGGCTGGCCTTGAACCTGTGATCCTCTTGTCTCAGCCTCCCAAGTACTTGAATTACAGGAGTATGCCACTGTGCCTGGTTGGCCACAGCTAGATTTAGATGTTAAATATGCAGTCCTAGTGCCTCGTGTGTTTCCCAGGGGCCCCTCTCTACGTGGTCTCATTCTGGGCCTGGTCTTAGGCTTTGGGCTGTCTCCACTGGCCGTGCTGTCACCGAGTGGTAACAGCGGTGTCTTTGGGAGCTCTTCTCCTTTGCTCTTACAGGTTCCTGTTGTTTGTTTATCTGGGTCTTGGCCACTGTATCCTCTGTCCACTTTGGCCACGCTGCATCCTCCTTCTCACCTCCTGCTCATTCCCGGTGTCTGTGGATCCCCGGCCTCCGGGCTTTCCTACACTCTTCTTGATCCTGGGTTGATGTGGTTGGCAAAATTTCTAGTGTGTGGGTCCTTCTCGTCTGGCACGGCTAGAAAGGGCAGGAGGCTAGGGCTGGCCTCCTCGAGGTGAAGGGTGTTGGGGTGGCAGGTGATTCACAATTCACTTCTCCCCAGGAATGGTGGAGAGGTCTTTGGAGGACCCTGGCTCTGGAAAAGGAGAGGGTTGCCATGCCAACCCTTGTGACAGGAGCAGGTCAATGACACCAACCTGCATGTCATTTGTGAGATAACCCCTGGTCTGGTTTGGGGACTGCCTCCTTTGTGCAAGGGGCTCTCGCTTTCTCCCAGCTCTTGCTCACTCGCAGTGTGTGTTCACTGAGTCCGGACTCTGCAAGGCACAGGTACACACATGAATGCAGTGTGGGGTGAAGCGTGTGCTGGTTGAGGTGTGTGTGAAGGGCAACGGGAACCCAGGTAGGGAGGGATAATTCTGCCTGGAGAGAAAGAATGGGTACTTGAGATGTAGGAACAAGGTGACATTTGAGCAGCTCTTCATGGAAGAGAGGCTGACATGGGGGAGGAAGGCGTTCTAAGTTAAGGACTCGGATTCTTCATAGGGACTCAGGTCAAGGGTGATTTTTTTTTTTTTTTGTGGTACCGGGGATTGAACCCAGGGGCGTTCTATCTCTGAGCTACACCCCCGGCCCTATTTTTTTTATACTTTATCTTGAAACCTGGTCTCACACCGGGCGTGGTGGCGCACGCTTGTAATCCCAGTACTTGGGAGGCCGAGACCGGAGGATCCGGGTTCACCGCCAGTCTCAGCTACTTAGTGAGTCCCTCTGCAACTTCGTGAGACCCTGTTTCAAAATAAAGTATAAAATATAGGGCTAGGTCCGGGTGTGGTGGCGCAAGCTTGTAATCCCAGTACTTTGGGGGGCAGAGACCGGAGGATCCGGGTTCGCGGCCAGCCTTAGTGCACGTGCGCTCTCTCTCTCTCCTCTCTCTCCTCTCTCTCTCTCTCTCTCTCTCTCTCTCTCTCTCTATC